>CM047805.1:82143412-82411294 GCA_026214975.1 Gentiana macrophylla | reverse complement strand
GAGAGTTTTCCACTCCGATATGCCCTACACTGTTGCCCAACCCTAGGATTTTGGGGCCGGGTGCTCAAAGAGAGGTAAGCTGCTTTGGGATCTTCCTCCTGTCAATGAGAAGAACCTTCGTGCCATGATGGTTGCAATGGAGAATGAAGCCCTTGAGTTCACTGCGAGGGAGGCAGAGGGTGCTGTTACTGCCAAAGGGGTCGTTGCCTCTAATGTTGGTGAGGGAAAGAGCCCTGAGGAGGAGTGCGATCAATTCATGAACTTGATTGGTCCTCATACTGAAACTCCCCCCTCGGACAAGCAAACTTAATTCGTTATTCCCTGGTTGTTGTAAATTTTTTGCACTTTTCAGCTCCGATCTTCCAGCTGTTTTATCTCCTCTTTTGTAGGAATTTTGTATTTTTGAACGATGTTTGACTTTTGCTTGTTTTGTGTTTTGCCAAGTCCATTTGCTTTGTCAACGTATTGTATACATGCGGGCCCCTCATTTGGGTGACTTCGGCAGCTCCTCTATCCGAATTCGCCAATATGAATAGTTCTCTTTATTTCCACGCTCCACTATGTAAAAAGGTTGTTGAGATTGCGGCCCCCTGCTTTTGGTGAGGATGATTAGGATGTCGAGCTCACTAAAATAATTGAGATAAAACTTTAGCGACTTAAAAATTTTCAAAGAGCGACCCCCTTGTTTTGAGTGGAATCGTAGGCTTTGTGGTTAGATCCGGCTCTAGACAGTGGTCTTGGCGCGTGTTTTTGGCTTTGATGCTTTTGTTGAGGCCCTTATACTTGAAATAAAATTCTAGTATGGCCCCCTTGCTGTGTGTGTGTCTGATTATTTTTTGGAACAGGTACATGCACAGTAGGTTCGAGGTTTTCTCGTTTTGTAATTTGATGGTTCGGCTTCTTCTGGCACGTCTTGTCATAAAGCTGCGACCTTTGGCCAGCTGTTATTATTTCCCTATTGCTGACGATTGGGAAACCGTGTGCAAAGTGGACTGTTCGTCTAACTGTTCCCGCATTAATGCTTTTTCAAATTTCAAAATCTGCACAGGCGCTTCGCCCTGGCCATCCGAACATGTTTGTTTCCTCCATTGGATCATTTATCCAGCGCTATAAAAGGAGTGGGCTTTCACTTTTCTTCCATACTTCCCTGCTCTGATTCTTTTCATTAACAGAGTTTGTTTCTAGCTTTTGGCTTTTGATCTTCTAAAGTCATGGCCAACTTTGGTGATTCTGTTTTCTTTCAGACAGCCTCCCCTTTAGCCATTGCCAACTTTTTCTCTATTTTTAATGAGCTTCCTTTTTTTCCTGAGAGCGGCTTGAAATTTCACAAGATCAGCCACGCTCAACAACATCGTGCTGGCTTGAGGGGTTGGTCTGATTTTCTGGTTGCACCCTGGGGAGTGTATAATGCCACTATCGTACGGGAATTCTATTCCGCATTATCAGTGGTGGTTTTGCCCAATGCCTCCTCTACCGTCATTCCTCTCTTGGGGGGTTCATGTTGTTCTCTCCCCTGAGATCATTAATGAGGTCTTTCATTTACCTTCTCCTCCGGCCTACTCACATTACGAGATGGTTTGGAGTCTTGGCGATGAACTGAGGAGACCGGTCTATGGGGCTGTTGCTCTTAGGCGTTTACTTCCTGGTGATTGGGACCCATTGCCAGAGGGTTATTCTTTCAAAATGTCCCAAGCTAATCGGGAGTGTAAAAGGTTTATCAACTCTAGGGTTTTTCCCTCGTTCGATTCTGAGGAGATTTCTGAGGCCGAGTCGCATCTTCTTTATGCAATCCTGGTGGGAGGCGATGAGGTCAGCATCGATTGGGGGTAGTTGATTTACCACTCGGTAATTACATTTATGGCCCAGACAGACCTCTATGGGCCCATCCCCTTTCCTAGGTTGATCTCCCACTTATGCGTTGGTTCTCCTGGGATGCCTGCGTCTCCTGTTGATATTCTCGTGCCACCCCATGCCAACGTCGAGCTCGCCCGTATTGACTCGGACTCATCGACAGAGTCCGATGCTAACTGTGCTTAGATTTCTTTCTGCTCTATCTTGTAAAAAACTGGCCTTGTTGGTCTTTATTTTAATGAAATATTCCCATGTGCACTTTGTTTGCTTTATTTTTGCGGCCTCCTATTTTTGGTGAGGTCGAAGTCGTTTGGGATCTCGAGCTCGCTAAAACAATTGAGACTTGAATCAGGAGAGTGTTTCCTCATCGGAATCGGCAGTATTCATCAGATCCGATGAAGTATAAACGATTATTTGGAGATTGTGAATCCTGGTGACTTTTGGCCTAAATGATGCATTGATGATGGCTCTTTTCGAAACGCCGGCTTTATTAATGTGGGGGTTGGTGTCCGAATTTAAACGTGTGTGACCCCTTAATTTCCCGCCTCTTTAGTTTTTGAGCTTATAAAATGAGGCTTTCTCCCTCTTCCCCATTTATCATTTTTTGAATCCCTTCTTCCCACTTTAAAAAGAAAAAACTTCAAACTTTCTGTTTTTCTGCATTTTTCGCTCATTATGTCTTCTTTCTCTGAGCATTCTAGCAAAGACTCTAATGTCTCTGACCCTTCTATAGATGAGGGGCTTTCTGTGTGTTTCCGTCTGACTGCCTCTCCAAGGGCTAAGAACAACTTCAGGAGCTTTTTCTGTGATTGTGCCCTTATGTATGAGAGGGGACTGAACCTGGATTGTGTCGGGTAGGATCACGGGGCTGCTATCCTTGCTAATGGTAGGGGAGGCTTGGTTGCTCCTCCGGTCGGGGATTACAACCTCACCTTGGTACGTGAGTTTTACTGCTTCTGTCAGAGGATGGCGATGCTGAGTTTACCACCACCGTCACTGTTCGTGGGGTGGCGTTGAACTTTACTCCGGCCGCAATCAATGAGTTCTATGGCCTTCCTAATCCTGCCCAGGATTATGATGTTATCTGGGATCTTGAGGATCCGATCAATTATTTTGGCGCTCTCTTTGATGCATTCCAGTCTCTACTGCGAAACGAGTGGGTGGATGATATGGAGGTTAAGATCCACATTCTCAATCATCCGGAGAGGGAATGGAAGCGTTTTTTGAATACTCGGGTTTTCTGCATGCCCGATCCTAAGGTGGTCACTGAGCCTGAGGAATTTGTTCTCCATGTTTTTTCGGTGCCGGAGATGACTATTAATTGGGGTCGCCTGATCCACCATGAGGCAATCAAGTTCACCAGGTTGAGGGATGGCGGCTGGTCATGCCATTTTCTTGGATGATCACCAAGATGTGTATTCAAAGTCTTGGAATGCCGGTATGCCCCACTCTTGGCGTATGTCTTGCTCATCCGGCCTTTGGATGTATGAGGATTTATTTATTTTTTGGAGGATTTCCTCTTGTAAAAATTTCTCCTCAAATAATTCAATTGAATTTTTTTCAAATTTTTTTGCCCCAACTCTTGTCGGAGACAGTGTTCGTTTGAGACCTCAGAGTTTTTGAAAAATACTTCATTGGTAAAGATCTAAAGGGGCTCGACGCCTTCACAATAAAATTGCTTCATTGTCGGCGTGCCAGGGCCTGTTGAATTCGCGGCCCTCTTTATCCCTGAGAACGTAGGTCCCTTTTTGACTATTCTTGATACTTGCCAAGGGCCTCCCGCCAAACAACTTTCCTTTGTCTGCCTCTTCCGGCTGTAGCCTGCCACTTACGTAGAATAAAGTCTTCTACCACAAACGAGTGATCTCGGATGCACCGATCGTGGTATCTTTTAGCGGCTTGTTTGTAATTAACCAACTGGGCTCAAGCCTTTAAACGTTTTTCTTCAGCAAAATCTAGTTCGACCTGTTGATTAATAGCATTGCCGGCCTCGTCAAAGTGCGAGACCCGGATACTTGGGAGTGCCATCTCTACTGGTGCCATCGCTTCCGAACCGTACGTTAGCGAGAACGGAGTCTCCCCTGTTGTTGCCTTTCGAGTTCTCCGGAGTGCCCAGAGGGATTCTGGCAGGTAGTCCGCCCGTTTAGAGGCAGGCTCCTCCAGATATTCGAACATAACTGCGGGGTTGCTGACAGACGGCGCTCCTCCAGATATTCGAACATAACCGCGGGGTTGCTGAAGTCATCTTTAAATATTAGTTCGGACAAGTAGTCCGCCCGTTCGTTCTGTTCCCGTGGTATGCCCTTGAATTCGCAGTACTTGAAGCTGCTTCGTAGTTTTTTTGACGAGGTTGAGGTACTATTTGAGTACTTCGTCCCTCGTTTCGAACGTGCCGTTACTTTGGCATACTATCACTTGTGAGTCGCAGAACACTTCTAGGCTCTCGACGCTCATAGATTTGGTTAGCTCTAGGCCGGCAATGTCCGCTTCATACTCGGCCTGGTTGTTGAAGGAGGTGAAGTTGAATCGTAGTGTCTTTTCAATCTTTTCTGATGAACCCGGCTCCAAAGTATTATCCCAGCTCCACAACCATTTCGGCTTGAAGCCCCGTCGGCATACATCTGCCAGCAGAGGGTCGGTCTGTTCGGCTTGACCTCAGCTGCCGTGCTCGGTTTGTCAACGCTCGACGAACTAGGCTGTCCGGTGGGCCTTTCCACATTGAAGCTCGTTTCAACTATGAGGATCGCTAGGGCTTGGGCCTTGATAGCCTTCCTAGGCTCATATCGAATGTCGAATTCAGTCAGCTCAATGGCCCATCATAGCATTCGGCCTGAGAGGTCCGGCTTGTGCAGTAACTTCCATAGAGGACTGTTTGTCAAGACCACAATTGTGTGCGAAGAAAAATAAGCCTGAGTTTTTGGGCGGCGCCAACAAGTGAGTAAGCTAACTTTTCTGCATTAAGATAGCGGCTCTCAACGGTACTGAGGGCCCTTGAAACATAATAAACGTGTTTTTGGAGGGTCCCATCCTCCTTAAAAAGAGCAGCTACAATGGCCCGGTCCGAAGTAGCCAGATACAAATGGAGCTCATCCCCTAACACTGGGCAGACTAAAAGTGGAGGGATGGCAAGGTACATCTTGACGGCTTTGAAGGCTTGAGAACATTCCTCTGTCCACTTAAAGGTTTTGTTTCCCTTGAGGAATTTAAAGAACGGGAGACATTTGTCCTTGGATCTGGAGACAAATCTTCCCAAGGCGATGATTCTCCCATTTAGCCTTTGAACTTCTTTCACACATCTTGGCTCCTCCATGTTGGCCAAGGCCTAGATCTTTTCAGGATTCGCATTTATCCCCCTCTGAGTTACCATGAAACCTAGGAAAGTTTCTTGAAGGTCGGCCAGATGGTCAGCACTGGCGGACTTGACGACCATGTCGTCGATGTAAGCTTCAATATTCTTGCCGATTTAGGAGCCGAACACTTTGTTAACCATCCTTTGGTATGTAGATCCAGCATTTTACAACGCAAATGGCATCATCTCATAGTAATACATTCCACCCGTAGCTGGGAAGGCCGTCAACTCTTTTTCTTTGCCGGACATCATAACTTGGTGGTACCGTGAGTACGCGTCCAAGCAACTCAACATTTCAAAGCCGGCAATCCGGTCAACCATTCTGTCGATTCTGGGCAGCTCGAAGGGATCCTTCGGACAAGCCTTGTTCAGGTCGGTGAAGTCGACGCACATCTACCATTTTCCATTATGTTTTTTGACCATTACCACATTGGCCAGCCAGGTCAGGTATTGAAGTTCTCGAATGATTCCGGCCTCAATTAGCTTGCTTACCTCGACCTTAATTGCATCCACTTTTTCCTTGGAGAACTGTCGAGCCTTTAGCTATACAGGTTTGAAGTTAGGATCCACATTCAGTTGGTGTAGCTCTACGTCGGGCTCCACGCCCCTCATATCCGTTACTACCCTGGTGAATGTGTCCGAGTTTTTTCTCAGCAGCATGACCAACTTCTCCCTTTCTTTCTCATCCATTTGTGTGCCCACCTTTACCTTCTGATCAGGATACTTTTCATTAACAACTACTTCAACCAGCTCATCTTCGGCGGTGAAGTCTGATTCATCTCTGACTTGAAGGGTGTCGCAAATGACAGCTTTAGGCTCTGTGGATGTGTCCTCCTCTACCGGGCACGGATCGTTTTGAGCTTTCGTCACCTCGATAGTGTCGATGCAGATCCATCTTGAGGCCGATTCAGGTACCTCCCCCTGGGTCCTTTTGCCGGTTTCCCTGGTGAGGTAATCGCTTTGATTTATAGTGACGTGATTTACCAGAGTCTGTGGCCTGCTGATGGTCACTCTGATCCTTTCATAAGTGTAGAACTTTGCCCTCTGATGGGTGACTGAAACAATCATTTTAAATTTTCTTTAGGAGGGGATTCCAAGGATCGCCGTGTAGTGGGAGTGTAGATCGACCACCAGAAATCGATTTTCTCTTTGCGGTACGGCGAGTAATCACCAATCTTCACTTCCAAGTTGATGATACCCAGAACAGATACTTTGTCGTTGGAGAATCCTTCCAACATTCCTGTAAGGTTTCAGTTTGGATATACCGATCTTTAGTTGTTTCAAAGTTTCCAGGTAGATGATGTCACGTGTGGCCCCAGTGTCGAGGAGTACCCGGTTAACCCCAAAATCGTTGATTCCGACTAGTACCACTATTGGTAACTCCATCGCCCCGGGTGGGCCCGCTAACTCGCTCATAGTGAACGATATTGCCTGTTCATCCGGAGCTAGAACAACTGGTTTCTCTCTCCCTCTAACATTGATCGCAATGATTTGACTTTTAATCAGGTGGTTGCTGGGGAATTCCTCTTTGGTCACCTTGATTTCGTTTCGGTATCTTCGAGGCCCCCTGTCATGTTTGCTTCCACCGCCATGTTTTTTGCATTTGTCTAACTCTCCGTTTCTTATCATTTTGCCGACGATTCTCCTTAAGGTGAAGCATTTGTTCGGTGAGTTGACCGTGATCTTCGTGAAAATCGTAGTAACTTGTATCATCTCTTGAACTGGGTTTGGACCGTATAGGTCTCGGCCGCTCCACCTTATCTTTGATCACGAACAGTATTTCAGACACGCTCGCATTGATGGGGACGAACTCGGATTCATCAAACTAGAATGGTTTTTTGAGTTCACTGTCCCGATCCTTTCCTCTCCTTCGATCGTCTTTCCGATCTTCCCTGGGTTCCTCCCTTTTTCCTCCCTCGAATTTCTGGATTCATTCTGATTTTTTCCTTTTCCGGAGGATGAGGGAATTGCTTCTATCAGTCCGAAGATTCGGGCTTGGTTGAGCAGATCGTGCAGATTCATGGGGGGTTCATGGCGAAGTGTGTTTTCATTGCCCCTTGGCTATACCGTTCAGGAAACCCCTCTGAACCTCATTCTCAGGTAGATTCTTCGTCTGCTCATACACCTTGATGAACCGATCATAGTAGCTTTTGCAGGATTCTCCATCTCCCTGACGTATTTCGTATAGATCCTCGATGGTTTTCTTGGGCCGCTCGGCCGTTTCGATTTCCTTTAGAAATTTTGCTCTCAGCTCCTCCAAATTTCTGATCAAGCCACGAGGTAAGCTTCGGAGCAATGCAGTGGCTCGATCCTGCAGGCTTCCAACGAACGCCTCACACCATGCCGACTTATTTGAGGTGGTGGCCAGGAGTGTTCGACTCTGAAATGCGGCTATCCATTCAAGCGGGCATATGGTTCCCTTGTAGTAGACGTACTGTGAGTATTATACGCCTCTAGATGGTAGTGATTCCAGTATTTCGTCCGTTAGAACATCAATTCCTTGAGTCGGCTCTGGTTTCCCGTCTAGTTTGGCTTTTTTAAGCTATGATATTTCTCTTTCCATTCATTCCCTTCTGTCGTCCCCCGCTGGCACGACGTTTTTAACAGGTATCATTTTTCTTTTGACGACGTCGTCCGAATCCGCATAGTAGACCGACTCCATATCCTGATCTGCTTTTTTCTTGTCTATGATGAGCCGTGCATCATGGGGGTCCTTGCCCTCATAGGGCGGTGCAGCGTTTTTCTCAGACGGTGAGGGGCCTAACCTTTGATGCAAAGATTTTTTCTCAAGACGACCTAACCGCTCCAGGGCCGATGCTCTCTCGCCGCTTTTCTCCGGCATGAGTTTTCTTTTTTGCCCTGCCGATGAATATTCACTCCCTTCCATTTCTATCCTCATTGGTTCACGTGCGGGAGTTGGTTGCCCTCTTTGGGGGCTGTTTCCTTGGGCTCAGGCGGAAGGGGGATCTGCTCGTCGATGGTCATGAGGGGTAAGTTACACGCGGCCAGACATAGATTCGCCGCATACATTTGTTTCACGTACTCCGCATATGCTAGAGCGGCATTTGCCTGAGGAGATTTAGCCTCCGGGGTCTCCTCAAGTCCTAGGGTTTTCTCTGTGAGGGGTTCTTTACCCCTATGCTGTTTTGAGGTCCCCGCCGTGTTTTTCCACATGTTGGCACGGAACAAACCGATGTCGAGTTCCCGGTGTCGTTTCTAAAAGTGGACCTTCTCCGATTTATTATATTTCTGGCATCAGTCCCTGTTTAGGCATTGTCCCAGTCTGCGGTGGGGTTTTCCATTGTAGGATCCTTATTGCCCTGGTGATAAGGGTCCCTTGCGGATCCCTTTCCTAGAGTAGGTGGAAAGTGGACTTTGTCCTTGCTCCCTGCCATATATCGAGTTCTGATTGGGTGGTTGTGCTAAAAGTCAAATAGTACTCTGACTCCCAACTGCTCTGACACTCACCTACCCTGTACTGTTTGATGATTATCTGGGTGGCGTGTCGGGGATATTTGCTGATAACGAAATATCTGGTGAGTTTGTCGTCGTAGCCGATGTATAGATGTCAGAATTTGGGGAACAACTACGATTTCTCAAGCGTGAAGTTCCAAAAACTCCAAAATCCTACAATGTAGAATATAAATCCTTATCCTGATATGATATTCAGGAACTCAGGCAAGCTTGCAACGACTACTAAGACAGCGTTCCACTAAGCGTGAAAATCAGCGTCAACTCAGGACCATTTTCTTAGCATCAAAATGTCGAGTGTTTAAGTTTCTTGAGAGCACAATCAACAGCTTCAAGCGTATCTAAATTTCTCCGTGAATGTGTAACTACCAAGGACTAAAAAAGAAAGCTCTGAAGCGTAGTTTCCGACAAGGAAACGTACGATGCCAACTCCGGCGAACTTCTTTGTGTAAAAGTCACGAGAAAGGTGATGATTCAAACGCAAACTCATGATTCTGAACAGGAAGTCGAGGAGGTTACCTTGTTATGATGTTATTCTGACGCTGAGTTCAGGATGTGAACGTAACTATGCTAGAGCTGGAAGCTTTTGTTGAGAAGTTAGCTGTGGGTGACTTGGAGAAGAAGAGTTTTCCTTATAGCCGCCGTGAGTCTTGCAGATGGTGAATCGGAAGCAGGCTAAACACCTTCGACTTCCCGGTAACGGAGCCAACAGATAACGTCGGAATTATCTCGGGTGTTCAGCGGTGGTGTAATGATGGATATCTGGCTATTTTGATGACGTAAATGGTGGTGGTTCACGATGGAGCTATGTATATAAGTGGTGGTGCCGTACTACCGGTGGAGAGAATGAGAGAATTTGGATTTTCCTTATCCTTTTATATATTCAGTAATCATCCCCTTGTGGGTGTTACATATGGCCCTATTTATAGGGAAGTTGTTTACATAACGAAGAATGATTACTATAAAGGACGTAATGTGTGCGGATAGACAGAGTGCTCAATCCGCAGGAGATTCAGGGTGACTCCGGACTTAGGGCTTGTCCCCATACCTATAGGTTACCCTAGTCATGGCCGGTCTTTATGCTCTCAGGGGCGTGCGATCGGTCCCGTGAGGATCCGACAGACACAGAGGTGGGCCCGGTTACGGGTCCGGGCCAAAAGTCGGGTCCGCCCTATAAGTAAGGTCTCCGTTTTGTAGCATAAACAGATTTGAATTCTTTGAGTAGATCATCAATATGTTGTACTCTGCCAGGTGCAGGTTCTCTGAAATGATTGATATCTGCCTCAAATCTCTTTTGGTTGTAAACTCTTGCTGTTTCTTTTGCTTTTACCAGTAAGTTGTACTCTTCCAAGTGTAGGTTCTCTGAATTGATTGATATCTGCAATCTCTTTTGGTTGTAAACTCTTGCTTCTTCTTTTGCTACTGATGTACTTCCTTCCCCCTTCTTGGCATCATCAATAAAACGATTGAGGAGGCCTAGAATACTTTCCTAAGAAGTGACCATATTACTCAACTATACTTGCATAATCTTAGTTCTTATGTCCACTAGAGTAATCCGTCCTTGAATGGTCAGTTCCAGCAGATTGATCCTCTCAGTAACTATAGGATCAATAGCTGCAGGGTGGGGTGCCTCAGCAAGCTTATCAACTTTCTTGTGTAATGGGGTAATTTGCTAAGCCATCTTCTTATCTCTATTTATAACTTCATTTTTGACACGAGCAACCTCCCTCGGCAAATCATTTGTTGAAAATTGGAGGGAGGTGATGTTTGATGCAGCTGTCTCAGTAGTTCTTCCTCTGTTTTCCACTAAGTTCATCAAATCTTCAAATCTCCTCTCACTTCTATTTAGTTTTGTCCTCAGTTGGGTAATATCATCCCTTACAGCTCTCAACTCTTCCAAAACATGCACTGGAATATCATTAAATTCCAGCCATACCTCTAGCAACTCCTCCAGCAGGCTGTTTAGCATTGTCGACCCTCCTCAAGCACATTTCCAAAAATTTCTTCAAATACATGTTCTGGTTCAGGTTGATTTTCTTGTGCAGCTTCCAAAATAGGTACTTCCTCAAATATAGGTACATTTGGTTGTTGGGGCTCTTTTTCAGCTTCTTCTTCCGGCGTTTGGAACTCCTCATCATTGAAGTTATAATCCACCAGCTGCTCATCCTCATTAACAACAGTCTGCTGACCATCTTTGCCTTCAACAACCTTTTCTTCAGCAGGCTGTTCTACAGCAGCTTGTTCCACCGGATTTTGTTCCACAATAGCCTATTCTACAACAACCTCCACACTATGTACAAGGAATTCCTCCAATCCCATCATCAGATCCAACCTTTGTCCTAATACTGTTTGTTCCTCAATACTTAGGACCTCCTGTTCCGACCTGTATTCAGGTGCTGTTTGTAACTCAGCAACCTGAACCACCTCTCAATAAAGACATGAGGAAATATAGCCAAGTTTTCCTCTAAAACAGCTCCAGCATTAGTCACCTTCTGTAATGCATTTGCAACTTGTGATAAGGTTTCTTGAGTGTCAAACCACTCCTGATACTGAGCTGAGTCCTCTGAACTTATGTCAGCTTCTTCAAATATCAAGAGGTATCTCCAAATCCTCATTGTAAATAGCTTCCAGCTCTTCTTTCAACTTGTCAGTCTGCTGATCCTCTGTAGACTTGTCACCTTCAGCAGGCTGATCTGTTGCTTGCTCAGTAGATCCTTGTCCAGCCTCTTCAATAGGTCTTTGCATTGTAGTTCCACTAGACTGTCCTGCAAACATAGGATGATCATCATCAGAATCAGATGAAGATGAATCATCACTATCAAGTGTGAACCTAGGATCTTTATACATAATGTTTTTCTTCTGCTTGCCATCTTCAATAATTACCATAAGCCTAGCCTCTAGTTCATATGTATCTATCCGTCCAAGTAGGGTTTCCACTTCTAGGTTTTCAAAAATCCATTCCTCAAAACTAGTCATAGGTTCTGTTGCAGGTTTCTGTCTCTTGTAGAAACCAAACTTCCATTCAAAGTATCTTTGGACCCTCTTGAAATCTGGATCAACTCTTTCTTTCTTTGATTTCTTTTACTTCATTTCATAGGGCATTGTAGGCTTCCTTGGAATAGGTTGTTCAACTAGTTGTTATCCAAAGGTTTCAACAAGATGACTTAGTGTATCCTCCGCAGATACAAATAGGTCAGTAGGTTTTTCAGGTTGTACATTTTTACCTACTACCTCCAACTGTTCAACACTTGGTTCCCCCTAACTCATATGCTCATCAGTATGGTCTGCAACATTTGTTCTTCCTCTTGAGTTGTAGCATCCACAGCAGGGTCTTGAACAGGTACAACAACTTCCACAGCAGGTTCAGGTGCATCAGTGTGGTGTGGTTCTTCAATATGTTGCTCAGTAGCAACCTCAACAACCTCAGTAGGCTCAACAACTCTTCTTCTACTTCTGCTTCCTTTTGGGCTTCCAGAACCATTAATTCCATTCTTTTCCATGAACCATCTTCTTTGCAATCTGCTTTCTTCTTTTTACAGGTTGCTGCCGAGTCTCAAAAAGTTCTTGTTCTAACTGCTCTTTGCTAGCAGCTTTCCTCTTTCTTGAATCTTCCTTAAGTTGTTCTTTTAAGATCTCAGCGGGAGACTTCTTTGCAACTCTAGTATGCTCAATAGCCTCAATTTCAACTGGAGCCTCGGTAGACTCAACAATGTCTACTGGTTGCTGCCTTGTCCTTTTACGCTTTAACAGCTCGGTTATCTTCCTTTTTTCAGCAGCCTTTCTTTTCTGTACAGGCTTCTTTGATGCAGCAGGTTGGACATCATTTTTAGACTTAGATCTCTTTTCATGCCCACCACCATCATTGTCATCACAATAATGATCACTTTCAGTTCTTTCATCATCTCCTTCTTCATTATCATCCAAACCATGGATAAGATAATTGATCTCTGGTTTGTACCTTGTCTTGTTGATTTTTGCAGGTGCAAATCAGCAATCTTCAAGTGATTCAGCAGGGCCTGAATCATCAAACCCAAAGGCTTTATCTTGGATTTCCTTGTTCCATCTCTATCTTCTTTCACCACTTTCTTCATGTACTGAACAAAGAATCCGGCCCAATCAGCAGGACTATCTTTGATCCAGAGAGTGTATCAAGACTTCCACTAAATCCAAGAATATTTTTGGCCATAATCTTGCTTAGCATGTTATATTCCAATCTAATATTCTTCACATTAATACTCAAGACTGTTGGTACAGACTTGTTTGTCTTTGTTGATTCAACAAACTCCAGTCTTGATAACTCTATCAACTCAAGATTAGTAGGAGCACCATTTCCTGGTCCAGATCAAAACAATTCCCTCAGTAGATCTGAAGTGATTTCAATCTGCTGGGCATTAACAGTTGTAGTGAATGCCTCTGTATCATCTTTTATCACCATATTCTTCCAAAAATTCACAACATTTGTATATGAGATACTTTCCAATCTTAGATTTAGGACATCTTCCAGTCCTTCACATCTTATGATTCTTCTTCCAATGTTGATGGCCAACTCAGACTTGTTAGCATCAACAACAAAGCCTCTAACACTTTGGCTTGTACCAATATGACCATCTCCTTTATCCGCCATTGTATAAGTTTGAAAAAGATGAAGAAGAAAGCTTGCAAATCCGTGTTCACACATGTATATTTATAGAGAAAATCGATCTGAGGTCTGTATGTAGCTTCAGTGTATGAGTGTATTTATATAAGGAAAGAAAGTGGGTAGTAACTGTCCGGCAAGTACTGTACACGTACTGTAGCATTTAACCACGATTAATTTTGGAATAAATGTGATGTTGCCACGTGTCCCACTAACTTATCCCATTAAGAGTTGTAATCGTTGGATATTGTAACCGCAGTTATAATGGATAAGAATAATATCCGTTCTTTAGTCAGAGACTTTCATTATAGTTTGACCAGTACTTGAATCGTCCAACCGATAAGTCCAATGATACAAGTGAGCTTTCATTTGTAGAGATGATTGAGCAGCTAATCGAAAGGTTCCTTCAATTAATATATCAGTCAACTTTTATGATGCCAAGTTCAGTTCTTAACTTAGCAAATCTTTCACTATCCAATGGTTTTGGAAAGATGTCAGTATGTTGATATTCAGTAGGGATGTAAAGAACTATCACATCTTTCTTTTCCACATGATCTCTTATAAAATGATGTCTTACATCAATGTGCTTGGTTCTAGAGTGCAAAACGGGATTTTTTGTGATAGCAATTGCACTTGTGTTGTCACACATTATGGGAATTTATTTTTCTTCAATCCCATAATCCCTTAATTGTTGTCTTAACCATAGTATTTGTGCACAGCAACTTCCAGCAGCAATGTATTCAGCTTCAGCAGTGGAAGTGGATATTGAATTTTGTTTCTTGCTAAACCATGAAACAAGTCTATTTCCCATCAACTTACAAGTTCCTGTTGTGCTTTTTCTATCAATGTTGCATCCAGCATAATCAGATTCTGAGTAGGATATAACCTTGAAACTTCCATCTTTGGAATACTATATCCCTACTCCCAAAGTCTCTTTTAGATACTTGAGAATTCTCTTGACTACAGCTAAGTGACTTTCCTTAGGTTTAGATTGAAATCTTGCACAAACACCTACAACAAATGATATATCAGGTCTGCTGGTAGTAAGGTACAACAGACTGCCTATCATCATTCTGTATAATGTCTGATCAACATCTTTGACTTCTTTATCTTCATCCAATCTGATGCTTATACTTATAGAAGTTGATACCTTAGTGCTATTTTCCATACAAAAATTCTTTAGTAGCTCCTTGGTATATTTAGTTTGATGAATGAAGATTCCATCTTTCAATTGTTTGACTTGCAATCCCAAAAAGTAGTTCATTTCTCCCATCATACTCATTTGGAACTTGCATTCATGAGATTAGCAAAAAAATCACACAGCAATTCATTTTCAGAACCAAAAATTATGTCATCAACATAAATCTGTACCAGTAGGGTGCTGTCCCCTTCATTGATTCTAAAAGAGTCTTATCAATGGAGCCTTTGGTAAAACCATTGTCCATTAAGAATTGAGATACGGTTTCATTCCATGCTCTTGGTTCTTGTTTCAAACCATAAAGTGCCTTATTGAGTCTGTACACTTTATCTTCTTGATCTTTAACTTCAAAACCAAGAGGTTTCTAAACATAAACCTCTTCTTCCAGAATGCCATTCAAAAAGGCACTTTTGACATCCGGTATACTTTGAAGTTTTTATATGCAGCATATGCCAAAAATAATCTTATTGCTTCCAATCTTGCAATTGGGGCATATGTCTCATCAAAATCTATTCCTTCTGCTTGAGAGTAGCCTTTTGCCACTAGTCTGGCCTTGTTCCTAACAATGGTACCAGTTTCATCCAATTTATTTCTTTATACCCATTTTGTTCCAATTATATTTGCATGATTAGGACTCTCCACTAGTGTCCAAACTTGCATTCTTTCAAATTCATTTAAATCTTCTTGCATAGCAATTATCCAATATGGATCAGATATTGCTTCTTCAACAACTTTAGGATCCATTTGAGATAGAAAACAAGTAAACATAGCTTTCAATTTTCTCATAGTCCTTACACTTGCTGTATGTTACTAATTACATGTTCAGCAGGGTGATCCTTCAACCATTGTAAATCTTGATTTGTTTGATTTACAAGAACCTCATCTTCTGTAGGGTCTGCTACTGCTTCAGTAGAGGAAGTAGTAGATCCTTGAACTGCATCTGTTGTTGCATCAGTAGTGTTACCTGTAGGTTCTTCAGCATGCCAATTTATTTTTGTATACCCATTTTGTTCCAATTATATTTGCATGATTAGGCCTCTCCACTAGTGTCCAAACTTGGTTTCTTTCAAATTCTTTTAATTCTTCTAGCATAGCAATTATCCAATATGGATCAAATATTCCTTCTTCAACAACTTTAGGCTCCATTTGAGATAGAAAACAAGTAAACATAGCTTCCAATTGTCTTCTAGCCCTTACACTTGTTGTATGTTACTAATTACTTGTTCAATTGGGTGATCCTCCAACCATTGTAAATCTTGATTTGTTTGATTTACAAGAACCTCATCTTCAGTAGGGTCTGCTCATGCTTCAGTAGGGGAAGCAGCAGATCCTTGAACAGCATCGGTTGTTGCATCAGTAGTGTTACCAGTAGGTTCTTCAGCATGCCAAAGTCTGAAACTTTTAAGCCATTTATCTTTTCCAAAACAACAACATATTTTGGATTTGTGACTTACAGATTCTCAGTAGGTTATGAACCTTCATCTTCCATTCTAGTGAACTTATGTTCATCAATCACAACATGTATTGATTCTTCATGTTTTAATGTCCTTTTGTTCACTACCCAGAATGCTTTGCTGACTGAAGAATATCCCAAAAAGATTCCTTCATCTGATTTTGGTTGGAATGTCTTCATTTGTTCCTTATGATTCAAAATAAAACATTTGCTTCCAATTGGAAAGAAATAAGATATATTTGATTTTGCTTCCATTCCATATTTCATAAGGTGTATTCAACAACTTTTTGTTTACTGAGGTCCTATTTTGTGTGTAGCATGCTATATTGATTGCTTCAGCCCAATATCTTTCAGGTAGTAATGCTTCACAAATCACATTTCTCCCTGCTTCTTTCAAAGTCTTCTTTCTTCTTTCAGCAACCCCATTTTGCTGAGGTGTACCAATAGCTGCAAATTGATGCAGCACACCATTCTGTTCATAGAATTCCATTATGACTTTGTTAAGAAATTAAGTACCCTTATCTGACCTAATCTTCACTACTGTCAAAATTTTCTCATTTTGCAATCTCTTCAAAAGTTTAGGCATCTTTTAAAGTGTTTCACTTTTCTTGTTCATAAACATAACCCAAGTGTATCTTGAATAATCATCCACAACTACCAAAGTGTACTTTTTTCCTATTACACTTGTTGGTATTACTGTACCAAATAAATCCATATGCATCAGCTCCAAAAATCTTTTTGTTGATTTTTTAGTCTTGGACTTGAAGCTTGCCTTTGTTTGTTTACCTTGCTGACATGCATCACATATACCATCCTTTTTGAGTGTGATCTCAAGTAAACTAGTCACCAGTTTCTTTTTCACCAACTGATTGATATCATCAAAATTGAGATGATTCAACTTTTTATGCCACAACCAATTAAATTCTGACTTGGTGTGCACTATAGGCATGTTTCTGGAATAGCAGTAGACCAATCCACAACATACATTTTTTGTTGTGCTCTTCCAGCCAACACAACTTGTTCACCTCTTTCACTAGTGACCGTGTAACCCATGTCAAAGAATTGTCTAGTGCTCAATAGGTTGTAGTCCAGTCCTTCCACATATGCAACATTCTTGATTGTCAGTGCATTCCTCACCAGTGTTCCATATCCTCTTGTATATCCTGGTGTGTTTTTGTTTCCAAAATTGACTATTGGACCATCTTTTGCCATATAGTTTGTTAAACAGTGTTTATTCTTTATCATATGTCTGGAACATCCACTGTCAAAGTACCAAACACCCTACAAAACAAATTTAATGTGTTTTAGGTACCTAAAACTGTTTGGGTCTATAGTGGTCAGTGGTAAGCATGACCCTTGGCAAATTTCCATAAGGTCTTCTTTGAAAAGCATTACACTTTTGTTCATATATGTAACCTACATTTCCATAAGATCTAAGATTTGGTTGTGTAGGATTTACATATGGTTTCTGGCCTTTTGGGACAAAGTGTTATTTGAAGTGATTTCTATTGTTAGAAGCACCGGTATAACCATAAGGTTGTTGTCTGTTAGGAACAGCCATATAATATGGAGTATGCTGAGGTCCCTGCTGAGGTCTTGAATAAGTCCTCTACTGAGTCCTCTACTGATTCCATTGCTGAGGTTTTACCCTAGCATTATGGTTATGTCTATTCTTTCTAGTTGTAGGGGCAGGAATATTCCAATCACCATTAGTAGGGAACAATCTACCTTTCACCCTGAGATAAGTATCCCTTAAATGATTAACATTTTTGGGTTTAGGATTCTTATCTTTGAAATATTTCTGATTTTTGCCCTTTTATGGTCCAGCAGACTTTGCAGCAGGTCTGCTATCAGTAGGTCTAGAAGGTCCAGTTGTCCTACCCTTGGATTTACCCTTTCTATTGGGTACTGATGACCTTTTGGACTTTTGATTTTGCTTCCTTGAAGCCTTCTCAGTAGACTTCACTGCCTCAGCAAACCTTTTTAGGAGTTGGATCTTGTGCAGGCACAAACTTAGGACCAATTCCGGTACTAGGTTCAGCAGCCTTACTGGATCCACCCTTAGTAGATTGTTGAGTTTCAAATCAAAGGCATGTTCTATCACCATAAAGCTTTCCAGATTTGAATGCAGTGGTTGAACTAGATTGTGCAGCAGATTCAGCAGCTACTGAATATACAGTAGGCTTATGTTGAGTTTGTCCATAATCTTTTTCCTTGCCTTTGAGAATTCTTAATTCAACATTTAATCTTAGAATTTCTACTTGAGTGCCTCTTTTTCTGCCTTCATAATCTCATAACCAGATTTTATTTTCGTCAGTTGATTATGGATGGTATCCAAAGGTTCTTCACTATCAGAAATTTTTGGATTTGAACCACAAGTAGATTCACAATCACTTTCAACAGGAGTGTTTACGGATACATAATTGTATACCTCCTCAATCTCATCCATATTTTCCATTAAAGAATAGCCATCCATATCAGCTATAATTGCAGTGTCATCTGATTCATTTCTTTTTTCTGATTCCACTTCATAGCCAGATTCATCTTCAGCAACCAAAGCTTTCTTGCAATAAAAACACAAGTAGTCATTATCCTTCTTGGATTCTTCCTTTTTCTTTTCACTTGATTTCTTGGTGAAATTCCTTGGAGAACCCCTTCATGTCTTCATCATTCTGATTCTCTTGCTCAATAGTGCTATTTGTTCTTGCATTTCATCTAGTAGATCATCTTGACCACCTGATGATTCTTCTTTAGGTGTAGCAGCCAATGCAGTAGTCTTTGGTTCTTCCTTTTCAGTATCAGGAACAAGTTTCTTGCTGAATTCATAGACCTTGAGATCTAAAAATAATTTAAAGGTATCCTCTTCATGTAGTCTCCTGGACTCTTCTATGGCAGTAACCTTCATTTCCCAAACTTCCTTTGCAGGTAGGGCTTCTAAGATTCTTGTGTTGATCTCTTCTTTTGTGTACACTACATTCAGTAGGGTGAGTTCATCCATGATAGATTGAATCTTGAATCTATTTGTTCAATGGTTTCATTTGATTTTTCATTTTGAAATCTTGGAACATTCTTTTGGCACACTGACTTTTTTTTCTTGATAGCATCAGTGCCTTCACAGATTAGTTGTAACTTTTCCCAAAGTTCCTTAGCAATCTTGCAATCCTTCACTTTCATGTACATATTGCTATCCAAGGTTCTGTAAATGATATCAATAGAAATATTGTTGAGGTTTGATCTTTTTCTATCTTCATCACCCCACTCTCTTTTTGGCTTTGGAACAAACTGTGTTTCACTACCCACAGTTATGGCTTTTGTGATCTCCAGTGGTCCATCAGTTAGCACATCCATCATTTCATCATGTGTTGCAGCTAAATAAGCCAGCATATGACATTTATACTCATCATAATGATCAAGAGAGCACATCAACATAGTCCTAGCATACTGATTGTTTATCCATGATGCAAAGCTTTGAAAATCAGAAACTTGAAAATGTTTTGAAAGAGTTTTCACAAGCACAATGAGTAGGATTACTTCAGAACAGAAGCACTGCTCTGATACCAATTGTTGGTCCCTTGAAAAGGCTTTGGTTAAGTTTAGAGGGGGGAGGGGAGAATAAACTTAACAATTAAAACTTTTGAGTTGACAAACTCAGCAAGCTCAGTAGTCTGCTGACTAACATTAGTCTGCTGACTATTAAGGGAACTGAATTTGTTGAAGCAGAATATATTTAAATTAAGCCTTATTACTTGTTGTGAAAAGAATGATACTAAGTAATTGATACTTAGTAGTGTAAGTGTGTGATTCAGTTTCTAGTTTCAGTAGGTTGATGTGATCAGTATGCTTATAAACTAGAATGCAGAATGTAAATGCAGTAAAGTAAAGTAGGCAAGAATTATAGGGGTTTCAGGTGGTGTAATCCTATCAGTCCACTCTTCTCTTATGATGTTGGAGGAAATTCACTAGAGATCCTTGAGGTTGAAGTTACAAAAATCCCTAAGTTGTTTGTCATTCACCAATGACTATGGCATCACAAACTGAAAACTGGAAATAGGTAGGATTGCTGCTTCAAAGTCTTCCACTGTTCCTTGAAGGGTAGGATTGCCTCTTCACCAGCTCAACCACAACCAACAGTCATTGACACCCAAAGGATGCTTCTCTGTCTTCAGCAAACTTCTTGTAAAAGAAGGTTTGAATCAAGTATGTGATTCAGCTTTCAACAGCTTGATCAGGATGAAATGATCAGCATCTTGAGGTCTTCAAGTGTGTATATTTGATGTAACTTGATAGCAGGTTACACTTGAAGGAATTTCTTTATCAGTAAGCTTAAGCTCAGTATATGTCAGCAGGGTGTTTTTCTTGATTTAACTTGATAGCTTCATATGGATTATATGTTCATCTATTTTTCATCATCTTTCATCTGAGTCAGGACTCTCCTATTTATAGGTGTGAATCCTGTGACTTATGTTTGAATTTCAAACATAGCCTTTTCAGACTTGTCTCCATCTTGACTTGCTTTTTCACAGTTCATAGTACCGACACTTCCAGTCAGCTTTTTGTCAGTTTTAAAACTGTCCACCCTTTGACTTATATCCATTGGATAAAGTTCTGAATCTTTCCAACGTTCCTTTTATCTTGACCATTGATTTGTTGACAAAATCAAGGCTTGGAATCCATCCTTATCCATTTAATCTTCCAATGTAACCTTTGATTATATCAAATTTTACATTCAGTAGAAACCTGGGGCATATCAGTATACTTAAGTGGATATCTATCAGTTGATTTAAGTCTGCTGTGTTTCTACAACACTTCAGCTGAGTACTTTACATCTAAATTTTTATTGTCAAGTTAGAGTACACAATTTTGAACATAAGTAAGTTCTAATCACCACTTAACATATGGAACTTAGACCTTGTACATAATGTATATGTAATCAGTTTAGGTCATCACAAACTTCCCTAAATTATGATTTCATATCCTTATCTTTAAATACTATGTTTGATCCATTAGCCTTCAATAACTGATTTTGAACCCTCAGCCTTTAGTCTTCAGCAGGTCCCTAGTTAGTCTACTGACCTAGACACTCTACTGACCTAGACAGGTCCGCTGATAAAGTCAACTGACCTACTTACAGTGCTTGTTTTATCAAACCTATACAAAGATCAAACTCTATTAAACCTATACATTTGATTTAGACATCTTTTTGCCTTTGCTCTATAACAGCTAGTATGGCACTCATCATTAAAACTTAAAATATGTCCAACACTCTTATTGGGAAAATAAACAACCGTAATACCACACGTATCACAAATACCCACAAAGTCTTCCCCTTGACACGCAATGGAATTAAATGAGGCAGCCCCAACAAAGATAAATCACAAATAAAGGGAAACGAAAACACAATAAAATCAACACCACAATTTTAACATGAAAAACCCCTCTCGATGTGAGAGAGTAAAAACCACAAGGCTAAGGCCCACAAAAATCTCCACTAATCAGAAAAAAAAAATGATACAAATGTGTTTCAAACACATCAACCAACTCAACTACCCCAAAGCATCAACTAAGAATGCAAAATATAAGAGTTGTTGAAAAATATCACCGGAAACGCAGTAGTCAGGTCGGCACAAGATTGCCGGAAATTCAACCGTTGAAACGTAAATCCACCATTCAGATTGAAGAAGAATGAGAGATGAACAATCCCTCAAAATTTCACACCGATCCGATGTCCTATCGTCGCCGGAAAGAGACTGCTGCAACACCAAAAGGTGCTATGAATTTTCTCACTTTTGCCTCTCTTTTTATTGTGAAGATTAGGGATAAATTAACCTAATTTATTCTCTTAAATACTACTTGACATATTCTTATTTTTCCAATTATTTAGTGGGTTTGGGCTCCACAAAAGAGTGATCCACCAAACAAATCTCCCCCTCACGACATTGTGGAGGAATTCGCCATTCCCACAATAGAACGACATATCTCAAGCTTCTCCCTTGTCGACACTTTTGTCAACAGATCTGCACCATTGTCATCCATGTGCACTTTTTCAAGTTCTAGCAACTTCAACTCCAACACATCTCGAATCCAATGATAATGAACATCAATGTACTTGGTCCTAGAATGAAATGTTGCATTCTTACCAAGATGAATAGCACCCTGGCTATCACAAAGAAACACATTCTGATCTTGCTTCAAAATGAGATCTTGGAGAAACTTCTTCATCCACAACAACTCTTTACACGCTTCAATTGTTGTAATATACTCAGCTTCAGTAGTTGAAAGTGCAACACATTTTTGCAACCTCGACTGCCATGACACAGCTCCCCCTGCAAATTTAACCAAATATCTTGAAGTAGACTTGTAAGAATCAACATCTCCTGCCATATCAGAATCAGTGAAACCAACACAGGATTTTCACCACCAAAAGCAAGGCAAAGTACCCCTGAGATATCTCTTAATCCATTTCACAGCATTCCAATGCTCTCTACCAAGATTAGAAAGAAAACGACAGACCTTACCAACTGCATAAGCAATGTCTGGTCTAGTACATACCATTGCATACATCAAACTACCCACTGCTGAAGCATAAGGGACCTTCTACATTTCCTTTTCATCATCTCTAGAAGGACACTGTTTGATACTCAACTTGAAATGAGATGCAAGTGCACTGGACACAGCTTTAGCATCACTCATACTAAATATCTGAAGCACTTCTTTTATGTACATCTCTTATGATAAATAAATTTTCTCGGCCTCTGTGTCACGAGTAATAAGCATCCCTAAAATATGTTTGCATTGCCCAAGTCTTTCAAGGCAAAATACTTGTCAACTGCTGCTTCAACCTGTCAATCCTTGAAGCATTCTTGCCAACAATAAAAATATCATCATCATAGAGTAAAGAATGATAAAATCATCCTTTGAGAATATTCTAATAAACACACAATGATCTGAAGTAGTCTTTCGGTAACCCTGATCCTTCATGACAGACTCAAATTTCTTATACCACTGTCTAGGCACTTTCTTCAACCTATAAAGACTCTTCTTCAACTTGCACATGAGATCCTCATTTCCTTTCACCTAAAAACCCTCTGGCTGCTCTATGTAGATGTCTTCTCCCAAATCACCATGAAGAAATGCTGTTTTAACATCCATCTGCTCAACCTCCAAATCAAGACTAGCTGCCAAGCCAAGAACAGTCCGGATAGAAGACATTTTCACAACAGGATAGAAAATCTCACCAAAATCAATGCCCTTTCTCTGACCAAAACCTTTGACTAGTAATCTTGCCTTATACCGAGGTGTAGAATTACCGTCTTCATTATTAATTCTAAAGACCCTCTTATTCTTCATAGCATTCTTCCCCTTCGGAAATTTCATCAACTCATATGTGTGATTGTCATGCAAAGACTCTATCTCGTCTTTCATAGCATCAAGCCATTTATCTGTATGTTCATCATTCATGGCCTCCTCAAAACATTCAGGCTCTCTACTATCTGAGAGCAAAACATACTCAGTCACTGGATATCTAGTAGAAGGGTGTCTCTCTTTAATTGATCTCCTGGGAATAACTGGTGGAGTATTATCTGGTACTGGTTCCTCAATCATATCATTGTCAATGTTTTGATCAAAATCAACTGCATCATCTGCATCATCCTGCTTATTACCCTGATCATCAACTGCACTATGCTCCTCTATAGGTGTAGGAGAAATTATCTCCAAGTCAGCTGAACCATCTCTATCCTGAGATGTTGAACTCTGATTTTTATCAATATCCTACAAAGTCTCATTCTCTACGAACACAACATCTCGGCTTCTAATCACTTTCTTGTCGACAAGATCATAAAATTTGTACCCAAACTCATCTTGACCATAACCCAGAAAAATACACTATTTAGTCTTAGCATCAAGCTTAGACCTCTCATCTTTAGTAATGTGAACATAAGCTTTACAACCAAAAAATCTCAAATAACGGTACGATACATCTTTACCTAGCCATACCTTCTAAGGAACATCATTATGCAAAGGAACACATGGGGACATATTTAGTACATGAACCAATGTACTCAAAGCCTCACCCCAAAAGGATTTAGGCAATCCGGCATGTGAAACCAAACATCTGACTCTCTCCACTAATGTTCTGTTCATCCTCTCTCGCCAAGCCATTCAACTGCGGAGTCTTTGGCGGAGTTCTCTCTATGTTTGTTACCCTGCTGCTTAAAGTAATAATGAAATGGACCTTTGTATTCACCTCCATTGTCATTCCAAACTAATATCTCCAACACCTACACACTTTAAGATAGAATCCTGAGCCGTTCTCACATCACCATAGTCACATGGAGTGTATGATGTGAAAAACTCTCTTCTTGAAGTAGCATGAACTGAAGCACCACTATCAACAACCCAACTAGTCATATCATCAACAAGAATAACATCATCAACCTCTTGAAACACAAGAAAATCTTCAGAAGAAGTTGTATTAACTTTATCTTCCTTCTTCTCATCATCTTTCTTGACACTGTTTTCCTTTTTCTCCTGTTTCAATTTAAAGCAAAATTTCTTAATGTGTCCCTTCTTGCCACAATGATTGCATTCAAAATTTTTGTACTTGCCCTTGGATTTGCTTCTCCTCTGACCTCTATCTTTAGAAGCTCTACTTTGACTTCTCCCTCTGTGACTCAGTAACCAAGACATCCGACTGTGAGGAAATGCCATGTGCCTTCTGTTCGGTATAGTGCCCGAAAGACAATTATGTAATTTTTTTAGAACATAATTAATAATTCATCTTATTATATGCATGTGTGCTTATGATTAAGACACTACTGAAAACCCTAAGTACCTCGTTTATGTAATCACATAACTCAATGTATGCTATACACAAGAGGATTGAGTTTGTGAAATATACTTAAAATTATCTTAGTCCATAGCGTTGATTAATCTGAGTACGGGTCTCATGATTAATATGCTAATAATGCGCCCATAACACTTTAGGTGTGACAGTCTTATCCGGTCTTTCTGTAATAGGGTACCTAATGGGGCATTTATATTTGATGATAATCATATAGGGCTGGACTTATTTGATTTGAGTTCTCGATATAATTCCGTAATCGAGAAGTCTCATCGAATCACAAGATGATCATATATGGATTAATCTCAATCTTGAGGTGATCACAGACAACTGCTTAGACTAGGGTAGAGTTTGATGTGTTAGTAAGGATCACTTCACAGTATGTGGCCCAACACTTCTCGTTGGCTCTATTCTAGAATGAGTGAGTAGTCTGTGTTATCACAGATATGGAATTCATTCCTTCCCTCGTGAAGTAGACAGACAGTTCCCTTATTTGTTAACCCTAGAAACTGATCGATCGGCCGAGTTCATATCATATTGGTTATGAACTAATTGATCACTAGGGGGTTAATGCTAAATAAGGATAATATGTTTCGAGAAGGGTTTACGGAAATATCCCGAATCGAAGTGAACAGTCTATGGAGGATTTATCCGTATGTAATGCTTATATCAGTGGACGCTTTCGACTCATAAATTGAGTGTAAGTTATCTATATTCAATAGAGTTCAGTTTCGGATTTATGGTGGTGTAATCCTGGAATTAATAGGTTGGATATAATTATTCTGTCTGATGAATAATTTTTATTCGAGTTATTGTAGCTACTGAATATGGGTCAATGGTCCCCGACGTGGCTCCTAATATAGCATATAGGTTTTCTCGTTGCTTCACCTCAATTATAATTAAATAGTTGGATTGGACTATTTAATTTGATATGTGGATTAATTGTTTAGTTGGACTAGATAATTAAATACATGGAAAATAAATTTTTCGTGGACTCGGCCCAAGGTGTGGAAAAATGCGTGTGGCCTTATTAAATTAGGGTGGGGGGCACATTTTTATTATTTGATTATCAAGAAATTGTTTTTCTTGGATAATTATTTGACATGTGATTTATCTTTTATTTGTTAAATGATAATACATGGAATATTAGATAATAACATGATTTATCCTAATTTGTTTGGGATAATTATTTTATTTATCTTTTATTTGGAAAAGGATTATTGTAATTGATTTTGTATTAATCAAATAAATCCTTGGAGGACAATGATTACTCTCCTATATAAAGAGAGTTCTCCCAAGCCTTTTACAGAACATATAACACGCCATTTTTGAGAGTATTATAGCTTGGACTTTTCGGCTATAATACTAGGGTTTCGAGTTGGGATAATCTTCAGGATTATTCCGGTAGCAAATCAAGGAGGTCCGGCGGTGGGAAACACCATCCACCTGGTGTTGCTGGGAGACACGCTGGAAGGCTGTGGCTTCTCAATACACGTGTTCTTGGAGATCTATTGTTCTTAGAGTTAAGCTCCATAAAAAGGTAGGATCCTAAACCCCCTTGTAGTTAGATCCTTAATTTATGTTCTTCGTTTCGTTTAGATCTAGATCTGATGCATTCCGCTGCGTAATCGGGTCAATCTATGATTGATCCGACGATATTACATCTAACACCTTCCTCCTTGTCTCTTCTTCCAACACACTAGTCTTAGCAAGATCAATGGTCATAGCACCATCTGGGGTAGAATTAGATAGAGAACTTCGAAAATTTTCCCACGATTCCGGTAAATAGCCAAGAAGCATCCATCACTGCACTTCATCATCAAACTTAATACCCATAGCATTAAGTTGGTTCATAATACCCAAGAAAGTATTCAAATGATCAGCCATAAGAGTTTCATAATGATATCTCAAATTCATCAATTTATACATCAAAGGCATCGTATCGTTTCTAGTTTTCCGGGCATACAAGTCTTCAAGTTTTTTCCACAAAGACCTAGCATGTTTCTCCTCACTAATGTGATTTTAAACATTTTCATCAACCCATTGGCTAATATAACCACAAACATGCCTATGCAACAAATTTCACTCTTCGTCTGTTTTAACTTCAGGTGTTTTAGCACGGAAGACCGGCAAGAAATAATTTTTCACATTCAAAAGATCCTCTATTTTATTTTTTTCATATGGCATAATTGGACCCATTCAAAGTGATCATCCTATTTAAGTTGGCTTCCATTTCACCAATTAAAAAAAATCATCAAAACACTTCAAAACCAAATCAACTTACTGGGGCTCTGGTAGCACTTGTTGGGAAAACAAACAACCACAATACCACACGTATCACAATACCCAAAAAGTCTTCAACTTGACACGCAACGGTATTAAACGAGGCAGCTCCAACGAAGATAAAACACAAATAAAGCGAAACGAAAACACAAGAAAATCAACACCACAATTTTAACGTGGAGAACCCCTCTCAATGTGAGAGTAAAAACCACGAGGACGAGTCCTACAAAAATCTCCACTAATCAGAAAAAGATGATACAAAAGTGTTTCAAACACATCAACCAACTCAACTACACCAAAGAATCAACTAAGAATGCAAAATACAAGAGTTGTTGAAAAATATCACCGGAAACGCAGCAATCAGGTCGGCCGAAGATTGCCGGAAATTGAACCATTCCAACGCAAATTCCACAGTTCAAATTGAAAAAGAATGAGAGGCGAACAATCCCTCAAAATTTCGTGCCGATCGGAGTCCGTTTTGATGTCCGAGATATCGTTGCCGGAAAGAGACTGCTGCAACACCAAAAGGAGCTGCGAATTATCTCCCTTTTGCCTCTCTTTTTATTGTGAAGATTAAGATAAATAACCTAATTTATTCCCTTAAATACTGCTTGACATATTATTATTTTTCTAATAATACTTTCTTAGACCTGCTGATATTGTAATACTTTTATTACTTTGCTGAATTTCTAATTTTGTAGCATCTAGTATAGTCTGATGCACTTACAGTTTTGTAACCCTGAACTGTGAACACTTGACCTTATTGTATTGATTAATGTGTAGAACAATTCATTTGTTTATATAATTCTTGCCTAATCATCAGGGCAAGGAAACCTCTGTTTCATTGTTTAGTCGCAACCCTCAAATGACACAGAGGATGAGGTACCAAACTCTTCATACACCAATGATGAGCTTCATGCACTTAACGAGTCTTTAGCTAGGGAAAATGTTGAAATTAAAGCTAAACTCAAACATATAAATGAACTTAGGTTACATCACGACGACGAAGTCGTCACACTTATAAACACACTAAGTCTTTTAGATCTACGGCATCAAGATACCGAAATTGAGAATAGTCTCAGGGAATCACACTAAGTCTCAGGGAATCACCCCTATTTTCTGCTTTCTAACGAAAATCTAGCAAGACGAGTGGTGAGAGAGTTCAAGTTCGTTAACTCTCTACTTGTCGTGAATCACCCCTATACCACTCAAACTTTGCGCCAAAGTTTAAACTTTCCTATTCATTCGACTCTTTTCGGGTAGATCCAATTGCTCCCATCAAGCGCGGTTCTACAAGAGGTCGAATAACTGAGTACCTAAGCTCCATTCACAGGGTTAAGGCTTTCAAACCAACCTCTATGATCAGAATCCTATACAGCCCACTAAAAGCCATAGGTTATCAATCACCCCAACAGACTGTAAAGTCCACAAAACCATAATGAGTCAACGGTTAAACCATACTCCCACTGCGTTTTGGGTGGATTGACACTCTGATCTAGTAGTATTTATCGTTGTAACCACCAACAACCGATGTTGGACATGGTCCGATTGAATCGATAGTAACTACCTTTGGGTAACCGTATCTGTTGTTTAAGGTCATTACTTATAGATTCTATCAAGCCTTGTGACAGCTTCAACTGCTCACTTTCGATCTCAAGAATCTTATAACCAACCTTCACTCATCTCATTAAGGCATTTCACGAACAAATAAAGTCTGAACGTATGCAAAAATCTCCAATCTACCTTCAAGCATTAAATGCTAAATGCCTACATTTACGTATGGTGTGAACCGAATTCACTCCTTATCCATAAATTCACTAGCATCTTCTAGGTAGACTTCTCATTTTACATAATAATGTTAACCGTTATTTTTTTTCAATGAATTATCTTAATTGAGTTTAGCAGTGTATTGTAGCACATCAATAACTATATATGGCAAGTCTATGGTTTCTTCCTCAGTGAGAAACATTCCACAAGGAGGCAGGCCGAGCATCAGTCCAAAGACTATGCGATAGCCTATTTCTGAGCATGGAATACTCTATGCTCTGCTAAAATCAGAGACTCCTCCTCGTATTCTTTCGATAAACTAAATCGTGTTTCGAGTAGTTATCAGACAAAATGTCACCACTCAAAAGTTCCCATTAGCTTGTATCTCTCACTGGACCCTGAAGGTCATTGTGAACAAGCTATGTTACTTCTTCAGATCTATTACCCTTTTCTAATAGAAAGAAAGCTTAGTCATTGTTCCTTTGAGACAGTGTTCCGAGACTGGGAGATAGGAATCACCCTTAGCCAGTCGTTAGGTCTTATCTCTAGGATATATGCACTAATTTATAGATTTTGAAGAATCGTTTATCTTAATACGGAAACCGTTTGCCTATAATAGTTTAAGACGTGTTACATGCACCTTTTCAGCATTTCTTAGTGGTTCTAACTTGATCAAACAAAAGTCCGAGTCTCGGATTCGTACTACAAATGTCATATTCACTTTCTATGAGGCAACAATATATCGAGTTGAAAGTGAATCCATTTGTTTCAACGAATCAGAAACGTAAAAATAATTTTTTCTCGTGATATTCAAGGATAGAATCAAATTCATTCCCTTATATCACTCCCACTATTCTAGCCAAATTACGCGCCCGTTGTTACTCTATTAATCGTTAATGCACACAAAATTCCTTGTTCTTCCAAATAACTAAGCTACCGAGTCATGTTACTCGGTTAAGAAAGTCGCTAAGGATTCATTGGTTAGTGATCCGAAATCACTTTCCTTATCCTATACTTTCTTTATTTAATGTTTCGGTTTACCCTCAAAACTTCAGTTAAGATGATTAACACTTATAGACATTCTTTCCCATTCTTAACTTTCCTTAAAAGGAAATAGTCTTGAACTAGCACTTCGTTTGAGTAGACACTACTCGTGAACTGTGGGATATCTAATGAAAGCGTTACCAGTGGGACTAATTTTCTAATAAATTAGGAAAACAACACAAGATTAAAGCTCCCACTAGTTTATCGGTTCCAAATACCGCCTAACTAGCTTAGCGACTTTTTAATTTATGATTCTCCAATTTTTCCACTAGAAAATTTCTCGTGTAGACACTACACAATTAAAATTCACTAGAAGAATTTTATCGTCCCAATCATCTTTCTAATCGACTACGCTGCCTCTCGCTCAACACGATTGACAACAGTGACATCCTTATTTATGTCACATAAGTTCTCGAACGCCAAAAATATCTCTTCCGAAAATTAATGAACGATTAATAAGTACAACGTTCTAGTTACTTACCACTTTTTATCGAAGTCATTACTAGTCAATTTTACACTAGCAGTCTAGCACCTTAGAGAGATATGTATAAATAGTTGTAAATAAAAATGACAGAAAATAAATCCAAATTATACACTACTAATTAATTTTAGGAACTATAAACTAAGTACTTATAGTTTATCCTACCGTTCCAAGGACTTAATCTCTTACCTCAGTGCCATCTTAGGGTAGGTCAAAGAGGTTTCGATTAATATTGAAGATCAAATTGAGAATCGAACATCTCATTTGTGATCGCCAATCACCTTTCCTTTTTCAGCCAAGGTATTACAAAAATACCTTTTATGAGTGTGACCCATCAGTCGATTTTTAGGTAGACCCGAGTGTGCGCGCCTAGGGTCGGTCGGTGACCCGGCGAGTACCCAAAATCCTATCATTTCGAGACCAAGCCTTGAATTTTGATAGCAAAGAAGGCCTTCTCTTGGGCCGAAATCAAAGCCGCACGAGGCGTCACCATTCTCTCACGCTGCTTGTGTCAAAAGTAGAGGTCGTGGGGTCGGCCGTCGCCTCCCGCTCCACTCAATATTTTGAAAAAGTGGTGGGTTTATCGATCACGCTTTTGGACTTGATGTTACATTAAGGAACAATAAATCATAGCCCGAATGTTGTCGGTTACGTGGGCTAGCCCACCCGACCTATTCGTTGGAACATATGTGGCCGCCGGACGGGTCAAGACTAGGGAGCTCCGCTTTTCCATAGTGGCATTTCGATGGCTCACCTTGCTGCACTTCGTGCCAACGCCACACGTGGAGGGTGAAGTCGAGCGAGCCATAGCTACTGTTGACCACCCAACCGTGGTTAAACCACTTTCGAACCAAGTTTTCCCATGATTATCCAATCCTTAAACATCAAACTTTCACGTAGACACTACGGAACAAAAAAAAACGTAATCTCGTCATAGGTAATGTGGAATTCACCGAGAATCCAACACCTTAACCACGAGGTTTCGGGATTTTACTCCTTATGCTTTCGCAGAGTGGGATTCACCGAGAATCCATCACCCATCCTCGACGATTGAAAAAAAAAACCCGTGTTCCTCGGTTTTTACCCTAATTAGTTTCTAACTAATATCAAACAATTAATTAAAACTAATTGTGTGTTTTATACATGCCTAACTAATTCCTCTAATTAATTTCTACATGTATGCATATTGAGTGAAATTCATGATATGATGCATGTCAGGGCAATTTTCCGGTTCTACACATACAATCTAAACATGTATACTAGTGCGGAAAATAAACACCGAGATGGACCGTTGGCACCCCCGTATCTAACCTATTAGAAAATAAACAACGAAACCCTAACTAGGGTTTTCTACTTTCTAACAAAATCTGCAGCTGTTCAAAATCTTCGACGATCGGCAAACCAAACGAACTCGGATCATGACGAAATTTTCCAAATCTGTTCTTCATTCCTCGGGCTTCAATATGGACGGTTGGATCGGAGCTTTGACTTGTCAATTTTCTCCAGTGAGCCGTCCATCTTGCTGCTGAATCTTACTTTTACAGCAGCGCATCAAAGACTTTCCGTGGCCGATCGGGAATCGAGATGAATCCCGATCGACCTGAAATTTTTATGCCACGTCAAAAACTCCATATTTATCGATCTGACCGGTTGGATTTGCGTTTCAATCGTCCAAAGTCACAGGTAGGGTTTCTGTGAATCCTGCATTTTTCTGTTACAGCAGCTTCCTTGCAGCAACGAACGGATATCATAACAGACTCCGATCGACGCCAAATTTTGTGGAATTGTTCATCATCTTTCAATCTTGATTCTGACCGGAGGGATCGTTGTTTCAACGGCTCGATCAACGGGAAAAACGAAATAACTAAACAGCTACTAAACAGATCTATTTTCTGGAAATTAAAATTGCAAAAAAATAAATTACATAATTTCCTATACTCATATGAACGAATTTTCACCGTTTATATGAGTTTACAATAGATCTAACGGGTAAACAGTGTCAACCCCCAATCCATCTCTTCGACCATAGCAATTAATCATTATCAAAGCATAAAACAATAAATAAAATTTACCTACATGCAATTCCACTCCACGATTATGACTATATAAATCGTGGAACCTGGCTCCGATACCACATGAAGGATGTAGGATCTTAGATCTCAACGAATTAGATCTATGCGCAGCGGATGGATCACGATTTATATATCACAATACATAAATAAAGGATTTAACTACTACAAGGGGGTTAAGATTATATTACCAATAGTGGGAAGAGAAGCCTTGATCTTCCAATGTGTTCTCCAAACGGTGGTTGGTGGACACCCTTCTTGATAAAACCACCTCCTTGATTTGCAACACCAAGAAAAGCTTAGAGTTTTTCTTCTTCAAAAAACCCAAGACAAGAAAACAATTTTTTTCTCTCTTTTAGTGTATAGGTCGAAATTTCCCTTGGCCTTATGTCTTGGAAGAACTCTCTTTATATAGGAGAGTAAATCCTTGGCCACCAAGTTTCTAATTAATTAAATAAATAATTAAAAAGAAATCACAATAAAGGATAATTATATTTATAAAAGATTGTGATTAATCAATCAATCAATTACAAATCAATCATCTTTTATTAATCATTAATCACACAAGAAAATCTAATCTTGCATTTAATGAAGTATGAGGCTATACACTAGGTTTTAGGCCCACAGAAAATGTCTTTTCTGTGTATTATATTATTTAGCCCAACTAAATAATATTTCACATATCAATTAATTAGCCCAGCCAATTAATTATCACTGAGGCCCAATTACAATAAAAACACCCGAATTACAGGAGCCACATTGAGGACCATGGACCTATAACCAGTAGCTCCAATAATTAAATATTCATCAAACATGATATAATTATTAATTCTGGGATTACGCCACCATAAACCCGAAACTGAACTCTACCAATTATAGATGTATACTTATACTCAACCCATAGTGTGAATAAGCGTCCATTGATATAATAACTACATACGGACTAACCCTCAATCGACTGTCCATTCTGAGTGGGAAGTCTCCGTGAACCCGACTCAGAATATCTTATCCTTATTTACCATTAACCCCTTTAGTGACCAATTAGTTCACATATCTGACTAGTAGCTAATTAGTCTAAATATGAACTCGGCCGAATGATCACTTTCTTAGGGCTAACAAATAAGAGGATCGTTTATCTACTTTCCCGCAGGAAGGAATGGATTCCATGTCCGTGAAAATCGTAACTACTCACTCATCGTGAGATAGTGCCAATGAGAAGTGGCTTGGAACACATATTTAAGTGAACCGTAACTAACACATAAAACACTACCCCGAGACAAGCAAAGACTCGTGATCACCTCAGATTAAGGTTGATCCATATATGATCATCTAATTATTTAATAAGATTCTCGATTACGGAATTATATCGAGAAATTCAGATTAAATCGGTCCAGCCTATATGAATGCCATCATATATAAATGCCCCATGTAGGTACCCTCTACCGATAGTCCGGATAAGACTATCACACCCTAAGGTGTTCAGGCGCATTATTGGTGTTTTAATCAAGAGACCCTAAACTCGATTAAGTTCACCACAGACTAACAGCTTTAAGCATATCTCCACTAACTCAATCCTCACGTGTAATCCATACACTGAGTTAAGTGGTTACATACAGATATACTTAGGGTTTGCAGCAGTGTATTACTTTACAAGCAGAAAGCAATTAATAAGGTGTGATAAATTTTGTCATAAAAAACAATTACACAAATTATCTTTCGGGCACTACACCTAACACAAACACTGAGCTGGAGATCGATTCACGATCATCCTTAATCCGACTAATAATGAGAATCAGTGTAGTCAACAATACTCAGGTTTGCACCCGAATACACAAGCATATGATTCCTCATTTTCTTATGATACATGAGGATGCACTATACTGCTATCAATACATGAATCCATGATTCGATTACAATTGACTTTTAACAATATGACATTCTCTATCCAAAAGAGAAATTATCCCATTTTCTCTATATCTGAAGATTTAAAGAATTATTCCATGAGGGGTTGGGTATGAAACCTCTCGTTGAATCTAGCATGCAAAGAAATGCATCAATATCTTAATCAATAAGATGGATGAGACACTGCCACAACTTGTTCTCATGAACTCAACCGAATCGATTTCTGATAATATAGTCCACTACTCCGATTTAGAGAAGCTTTGGCTCGTCAGTTCTTGAATTACACACTCATGTTGTTTCCCACTATTGAACTGTTATCTTTTATTAGCACTAACGTCTATACTTTACCAATATTGATTCTCCAGTATACAAAAGACTCATCAATATTATGGTCAAACCCACACATTTCAAACATGTGACCTTTAGTGACCTAGAGGTTTGCTTTAATCCTCCAGTGGATGTAAGCACTGGCAGTCAATCTACCATTGGATTTAAGCTAAAAACATTCTGTTCCGAATGAATTCAAGCTCCTTTTTAAGGAATGTGACCTTTAGTGACCTAGAGGTTTGCTTTAATCCTTCAATGGATGTAAGCACTGGCAGTCAATCTGCCATTGGATTTAAGCTAAAAACCTTCTGTTTCGAATGAATTCAAGCTCCCTTGTAAGGCAAGAAAGTTTCGGGGCATCACGCCTGGTAATTTTTCTGCTTTCCAGAGAGTCAAGAAAGGCTGAGTGGTGAGAGATTTTTAGGGCATCACCCCTGTTGAACTATCTACTTCTCAGGGAATTACCCCTAGACCACTTGGCTTTGCTCTGAAAGTTAAACATTCTCATTCATTTGACTCTCTTCATGTAGATCCAATCACTCCCATTGGGTCTGAGACACTCAGGTGAGTATGAATAGACATGGAGTACCAAAACTCCATTTTCAGGTATATGGCTTTAAACCAACCTCCTATTGTCTGAATCCTATACAGCCTTTTATGTAGACCATAGGTTATCAATCACCCCAAAGACATCAGAAAGTCTCAGATAATCACAAATGTCAATGGATAAACCATACTCCCACTGGATTTGGGTGGACTGACATTCTGATCTGTTTCAGTAGTATTCATCAGGGTAATACCCAACAACCAATGTTGGATGTGGTCTGATTGAATCAGATAGTAACTCCTTGAGTAACTGTACTTCAAGGTCCAAGGTTGTTATTTATACATTCTTCAAGAAGGACTGTGACAGTTCAACCGTCACTTTCCAATCTTAAGAATCTTATAACCAGCCTTTACTCATTGCACTAAGATTTTCATAAACATTCACCATATGAACGTGTATACTAAATCTCCAGTCCTACCTTGAAGCACTAGTGCTAAATGCCTCTATTTGCGGAAGTGGATTAAATGTTGTTCACTCTTTATCCACAAATTCATAAGAATCTTCTAGGTAGACTTCTCGGTATTACTTAATAATGTAAACCGTTATTTTGCAACTAATATTTTAATTGAGTTAAGCAGTGTATCGTAGCATATCAATAACTATACAAGATAGTCTATGGTTTAACCTTTTAGTGAAATCATTTCACTCAGAGGTAGGCCGAGCATCAGTTCAAAATACTATGCTATAGCCTATTTCTGAGAATTGAATACTCGTTTCTCTGGTAATATCAGAGATTCCTCCAAATATTTAGATAAACTAATCGGCGTTTCGAGTAGTCGTCAGACAAAATGTCTATTACTCAAAAGCTCCCACTAGCTTGTATCATTCATTAGACTCTAAAGGTCAATATGAACAAGTTGTGTTACTTCTTCAGCTCTATTACCCTTTCCAAATTGAAAGGTTTCTTAGTCATTTTTCCTTTGAGATAGTGTTCTTAGACTGGGAGATAGGAATCACCCTTAGCCAGTCTTCAAATCTTATCTCTGGGATATATGCACTAATTAATAGATGCTGAAGAATCGTTTGTCTAAATATGGAAACCATTTGTCTTAATAGTTTATGATGTGTTACATATACCTTTTCTGCATTACTTAGTGGTTTTGACTTTATTAAACAAAAGTCCGAGTCTCAGAATCGTATACAAATGTCATATTCACTTTCTTTAAGGAAACTATATTATCGATGTGAAAGTGAATGCATTTGTTCCAACGAATCTGAAAACAGAAATTAAATTTCTGTGATATTCAAGGATTAAAATCCGAAATTTGTTTCCTTATATCACTCCCACTAATTTAGCCGAAATAACAGCCCGTTGTTTACTCTTCATCATGAATGCCCCAGCTTCCTTATTCTTACAAAAGAACTTTAGCTTACGAGTCAAATTACTCGGTTTAAAAAGTCTCTAAGGATTCATAGGTTAGTGATTCGAAATCACTTTCCTATATTTCATATGCTTTCTTTTATTAATGTTTCAGTTTAGCCTTTAACTAATTTGTTTAGATGACTTACACTTTAAAGGAAATGGTCTTGAACTAGCAGTTTATAAGAGTAGACACTACTCGTAAACTGTGGGATGTCTGGTGAGATTGATACCAAATCATTCTCGTCATCTTTGAACTTATTTTATTTTGTCTCTCGCTCAGTACGAGTGACTGCAGTCACATCCTTATCAAATGTCACTTAAGTTTGTAGGCTCAAGAGGATCATCCTCTTCCGAAGAATTAATTTGCATTCTTGATTATTGAGTTCAACGTTCTTGTTACTTTTCCACTTTTACGAAGTCATCATCGGTCAATTTTAATTACTTAAGCAGTCTAGCTACCATGAGATGATATGTAGTTGTAAATAATTTATGATAGAAATATAAATCAAATCATACACCACAATATATAATAATTTTAGAAATAATAAACGTGATTTCATGCATGCAGTTTATCCTACAAATCCAAAGATTTAATCTCACACCTACAGTGCCGCCGTAGGGTAGGTCAAAGAGGTGACGATTAAACTGAGACAATCTCTTTCAACAATTAAACCATTGAGAATCAAACATCCCCGTTTAGCTATTGATTACCTTCCTTTTTCAGCCAAGATATTTCCAAAAATACCTTTGTAAGTGTGACATACTATTTTAGTATTTAAGTACACCCCGAGTGTGCCTCCGTAGGGTAGGTCAGTGACCTGACGAGTACTCAAAATCCTATCCTTTCGGAGACCAAGCCTTAAATTTTGATAGAGGTGAAGGCCATTCGTAGGGGGCCGAAATCAAAGCGGCACGAGGCGTCACCATTCTCTCACGTGCTTGTGTCAACAGTAGAGGCCGTGGGGTCGGTTGTCACCTTCCCCGCTCCCATTCGTTATTTTGAAAATTAAGTAGTCTCATTAGGATTTTTAGAATTTCTTCACAATCCAAAAACAATAAATCATGAATATTTAAATTAATCATTCCACTAGTCATCGGTTCCAAATATCGTCTAACTAGTGTCACTTATTCACAACTTTCCATTTCTCGGATTTTTTAAATTCTTTGTGTCAATTAAAATTCACCAAGAATTTTATAATCCTAATACATTTAGGACTTATTAGACTTTCAATGATTCGGAAAACAATAAATCATGAAATTTAAAGCACCCACTAGTTTATCGGTTCCAAATACCGTCTAACTAGTTACACTATATTCATAATTTTCCAATTTATCGATTATTTAGAAAATCTCTAGTGTAGACACTACACAACAAAAATTCAGCAATGAATTTTTTAGTTTTAATTATGTCATGATAAAATTTCTGGGATTGTAGAATTTTTTCGAATAAATCGAAAAACAATAAATCAAGAAATGCAACCACCAACTAATCTGTTTTAAACCTTGGCTGATCTTTAACTGAGTTCAACGAACGGTGTCGGGATTGGCTAAGTCAACCCGTCCTCTTCGTTGGTTCATGTATGACTGCTGGATGAATCGGGCTAAGGTTGCCCCATTGAGCCTCTGCTCCCCAGATAGCTTCACCTTGCCAGACCCCCGACGCTAACGTCGCACATGGACGGACTAGTCGAGTCGAGCCGAAGCCCTGTTGACCGCTTGAACCAATTTTCGAACCTTTTGCTTAATTGGTGTCCAACTTTTCCGGATTTTCCAATTTTTTATTATCAAAATTCAAAATTTATGTAGACACTAAATAACCTAAACCCCGTAGGATTTATTATCCCAAATTAAGTTTATCATGTGAATTTTATATCCCGATAAAATTCCGTTCGTTTTAATTAATTTAATTAATTACCTAAATTAATCTGAATTAATTTCGTCTCATACATGCCTAATTAATATCACGATTAATTATGTACATGTATGCATATGCTAGGAGTGGAATTCATGAATATGATGCATGGTATGACATGGTTGTATCACATAAATAATCATCAAAGAAAATAAATGCGAAAAAGTAAACCACTAAGATAGACCGTTGGTACCCCTATATCTAACCTATTTAAACTAGGAAAAGAAAAAAAAAAAAGTATTCTTAGCATTCATTTTTGTTTCCACCTTGATCTTGGATAATAAAATTGATGTCTTTTCCTTCCTTTATCTTCTCCTCTCTTCACTTACTGCAACAGGTTTTTTTTTTTTTTTTGGGTCGTAGGCAATCAGCCCCAGCAGCAATACAACATTCATCAACAGCGCAAGAACCAAAAAAAAATCTTTTCCATTGATGATCTTTGGGCCGATGGATCCAAAAAAAAAAAAGAAAAATTGCTACTACTATGAAATTTAAATTGCAAAAATAAATTACATAAATCATACACTCGTGTAATAATAATTATACGAGTTTACAATAGATCTAAGGGTAAACAAATATCAACCCCAATCCATCTCACCAACCACAACATTCGATCATATAATTAAAAATAAAAGATGCAATCTTATATGCAATTCTACTCATAAATTAATTAATTATGCTCTCGATATCGTAAAATTTTAACCTTGTCTCTGATACCACATGCTGGAAGTAGTAGCACCGATCGAGACACTCGATCTTTGCACAGCAGAAACTTTTGCGATTTACGATATGAGACATAACTAATTAATCTTACGAGAATGTTACTAGATTTACCCATACAGGAGAGAGATGATAAAATCAATAAAAGGAGAAGCCGTAGTCTTCCGGATTGTATCTCCTAGCGACGACTGATGGACGTCGATCCTCGCAGTAGAAACTCCTCGAATATTCTTTAAATGTCTAAGGCAATAAACTAATTTTTCTTCCTTCTAATTTGTAAGTGGCGCATTTAATTGTTGTGTACTATGTTAGGAGGAATTAACTCTCTTTATATAGAAAAATAACTAGTCAAGAGAGTTATCCTTTTCACACTACAAAAACCTATTCCTATAAGGAAAAGATATTTTTACTACAAAATAAGAGATAATTCCCAAAAAAATCAATCTCTTAATTTTTTTAATTAATAATCCAACAAATAGATAATTAATTCATTACACATGTGACATAATCTAGAAAAAATTCCTTTCCTAATTTGTCAACACATGTGGCGCCATCTGTCATTAATTTTTAATAGAAAATGTCTTTTCTCTTTTACATATTATTTACCAATTAAATAATATTGCATATCCATTAAATAGACCAACTATTTAATTTATTTTCGAGGTTCCATAAAACGAGAAAACACTCGCGTGTTAGGAGGCAACCCGGGGACCATGGACCTATAACCAGTAGATACAATAAATTGAATAAAATATTCATCAAACAGAATATTTCTACTTAACTCATTAATTCCGGAATTACGCCACCATAAATCCAAAACTGAACTCTATCAATTATAGATATAACTTATTCTCAAAAATTCGAATCGAGTCGATAAGTGTCCATTGATATAATCATTTCATATAAACTAACCCTCCACAGACTATCTGTTTTGAAGTATGATTATTTCAGTAAACTTTTTTCACTACATCTTATCCTTATTTACCATTAACCCACTAGTGATCAATTAGTTCATAACCAGTACGAACTCCCGGGATCGATCAGTTTCTTGGATTAACAAACAAGGGGATTGTCTTTCTACTTCCCGCAGGAAGGAATGGATTCCATATCTGTGAGACACATACTTCTCACTCATTCCAGAATAGTGCCAACGTGAAAGTGATTCTGACCGCGCCTCTTAACGATCCTGAAACAAGTAGGAGTCTGTAATCACTTCAAGATTAAGGTTAATGCATATATGATCATCTTGTGATTTAATAAGATTTCTCAATCATGGAATTATATGAGAAACTCAGATTAAATCGGTCTAGTCCTATATGACTATCATCATATATAAATGCCCCACCTAGACAACCAATGTCGACGGTCCGGATAGGACGGTCATACCATAAAGTGTTCTGGGTGCATTAATGGTGGTTTAATCAATAGACCCCATACTTTGATTAAGTTCACCATGGACTAATAGTTCAAGTGTATCACCATAAACTTAACCACATGTTTGACACATACTAAGTTATATGGCTACATATGATACGACTTGGGGTTTTCAGTAGTGTATTACTTATAAGCACGAAGCAAGTAATAAGATGAGAATAAATCTGTTATTTATTAATTCTAAAAACAATTACATAAAATGTCTTTCGGGCGCTACTTCCAACACTAAAAACATCAAGTAGACTGACACTGTTTTCCTTTTTTCTGGACATCCAGCTCAATCACTATTTGTAATACCTTTCAAAACAAAATCATTTTGGGCTTGGAAAAATATGCCTTGCCCTGGATTGGCCTTCAAATACGTCAGCAACCTATGTGCGTCTTTCATATGGTTTTCTATGAGAGTATCTAAGAATTGACTTAACTGCTGAACTGCAAAATCTATGCCTTGTCTGCTGAAGGTAAGATAAATCAGCTTACCCACCAGTGATCTGTACGCAGTATTATCTTCCAACAGTGGTGAATCCCCAAGTTGTAAAGTTTGCTTGGACTCCATAGGTGTCTTGGCAGGTTTGGCCCCAAAAAATTCATATTCCTCTAGAAGGTTAAGGGTGTACTTTCTTTGAGAGATAGAAATGACTTCAGGGGTTCTAGAAGCCTCAATACCAAAGAAATATCTCAATTTTCCAACGTTTTTTATTCTGAAGAGCTGATGCAAGGCAACTTTTGCTTGTTGAATCAATTGGTCATCAGGACTTACTGCTATGTGTTAGGTTTTATGCCCGAAAGACAATTTGTAATTGTTTTATTTAAATAAATGACAAAATTTATTTCATCTTATTTATTCGCATTTATTGCCAATATTAATACACTACAGAAAACCCTAAGTATATTGATTATGTAATCACAACTCAGTGTATGGCTATACACACGAGGATTGAGTTTGTGAAATATACTTAAAATTAAATTAGTCCGTAGCGTTTATTAATCGGAGTATGGGTCTCTAGATTAATTTGCTAATAATGCGCCCAGAACACTTTAGGTGTGACAGTCTTATCCGGACTATCGGTAATAGGGTACCTAGTTGGGCATTTATATATGATGATAATCATATAGAAATTCGACCGATTTGATTTGAGTTCTCGATATAATTCCGTGATCGAGAAGTCTTATCGAATCACAAGATGATCATATATGGATTAATCTCAATCTCGAGGTGATCACATGCATAACCGCTTAGACTGGGGTAGAGTTTGATGTGTTTGTAAGGATCACTTCGTAGTATGTGGTCCAACACTTCTCGTTGGCTCTATTCTAGAATGAGTGAGTGGTCTGTGTTATCACAGATATGGAATCCATTCCTTCCCTCGGGAAGTAGACAGACAGTTCCCTTATTTGTTAACCCTAGAAACTGATCGATCGGCCGAATTCATATTATATTGATATGAACTAATTGATCACTAGGGGTTAATGGTAAATAAGGATAATATGTTTTAGAAGGGTTTATGGAAATATTCTCAATCAAGTGAATAATCTATGGAGGATTTATCCGTATGTAATGATTATATCGGTGGACGCTTTCGACTCATAAATTGAGTGTAAGTTATCTATATTCGATAGAGTTCCGGGCCGGGTTTATGGTGGTGTAATCCCGAATTAATAGGTTGGATATAATTATTCTGTCTGATTTAATAATTTTATCTAATTTATTGTAGCTACTGAATATGGATCCATGGTCCCCGACGTGGCTCCCGAAATAGCGTAATTGGATTTCTCGTCGTTGCACCTCAATTATAATTAAATAGTTGGATTGGGCTATTTAATTTGATATGTGGATTAATTGTTTAGTTGGACTAAATAATTAAATACACGGAAAAGACATTTTTCGTGGACTCGGCCCAAATTGGTGTGTTGACCTTTTGACATAATTGGTCAAATATGATAAAATGCGTGTAACTCCTTTTGGGTTTACATATGGCGCATTTTTGTGTTGTTATTTAATTATTGGGAAATTAGTTTTCTTGTATAATTATTTTATGTGTGATTTATCTTTTATTTGTTAATTGATAATTCATGGAATATTAGATAATAATATGATTTATCCTAATTTGTTTGAGATAATTATTTTATTTATCTTTTATTTGGAATAAAGGATTATTATAATAATTATCTCTTAATTATTTAATCCTTGGAGGTTCAGTTTTACACTCCTATATAAAGTGAGTTCTTCCAAGCCTTTTGACATACACATTAAAACACGCCAGTATTTCGGGTTTTGAGTTGGAATAATCTTCGGATTATTCCGTAGCATATCAAGGAGGTCCGCGCGGGAAACACCATCCACTTGGTGTTGCTTGGGAGACACACGTTGGAAGACGGTGGTCGCTCAATCACGTGTTCTTGGAGCCTTTTTGTTCTTGGAGTTAAGCACCATAAAAAGGTAGGCTCCTATACCCCCTTGTAAATTTATATCTTAAATTTATGTTCTTTGTTTTGTTTAGATATAGATCCGATACTTCCGCTGCGTAATCGGGTCAATCTATGATTGATCCGACGATATTACATCTGACAAGTGGTATCAAAGACTTTGATCTAACGATCAAAGTATATGAATTTTAGATCTTGGAGTGGAAAAACATGTTTTTTGTGGTAAATTTCGAAATTTATCATGATGCATGCATGTGATTGTTGTGGTTGAAGAGATGGATTGGGTTGGTGTTGTTTACCCGTAGATCTATTTTGTAGCTCTTTTGTTTAATAACAATTGAGAATATGATTTGTATTTTTTTTATGTCTTTTTCGAAATTCAATGTAAAGTAGCACATTTTATTGTAATTTTGATGTTCCGGGCTCGAAAAGATGAAGATCTTGAAGAAAAGTTGAAGATCAAGGCGAAACCCAAGGTATGAACGAGGAGAAACGGTTAAAAACCTGATTAAAAATTCTGCTACAGGACTTTCAGCGACGCTGAAAAGCGTCGCTATAAGTCTGTTTTTTTTTATCAACTAACATGCGGCTAGGGTTTTTTATCGGCTGTACATAAATTTTTTTTTATAAGTCCAATGAATATTTTTTTCTGATTGTTTTTTTTTATTCTGCCGCTTGGCAGAAAAGCAAAAAAAAAAAATAATAATAATAATAATAATAATAAATAAATAAAATAAAATTATTTTTGGGAAATAATTATATTTCAGCCGAATTAAAAAAAAAGGTTTTATTTAATTATATTAAATTGGTTTTATTTGATTAAAAGCCTTTCTCCTCTCGGGTGTTCGTAGTTCGTGATCCGGCGGTTCGAGTTCAAGATTCGAAGATCAAGACCCGAAGACATAGATTATTTTTTATTACTTTTCCTTAGAAAATAGTTAGTCGGGGGTACCAACGGTCCATCTCGGTGTTTACTTTTCGGTATAATTTTGTGTTTGATCAAGTGCTTAAAACCGGAAAATTGCCATGACTTGCATCTTCATGATTTCACTCCAATGCATACACGTAATTTTTAATTTCGAATTAAAATAGACGTGTATAACTCGAATAATTAGTATGAATGCTTATTAATTTAATATGTGGTAGTTAAATAATAAGTAACTAATTATAAAAACCGAGGAACCGGGTTTTGTCAATCTTACGATTTTAGTGATGGATTCTCGGTGAATCCCACTTGGATAAATCGTTGAGCTTTTCGGTGATGACTTCTTAGTGAACACACCTTAAACAGAAACGAGATTACGCTTTCGGTGACAATTTAGAAATCGGAGAATCTTAGTTCATGGGTTCGGAAATGGTCTAACCATGGTTGGGCGAGTTCAACCGAGCTTCGGCTCAATCGACTCCCCTCCACGTGTGGTGTACGCTATGATTCGCCTCGACAGACTTAGCATAGCCGATAAGCCTTCGGGCTAAACGGGCTTCTTGCCGGATTGGCCTAAATCATCACATATGTTCCAACGAATAAGACGGCATAGGCTTGCCTACATAACCGACCCTATTCGGAGTACTTTGATTTATTGTTTCTTAATGTCAAGGCCAAAACCGTAATCAGTAAACCCACCACTTTTTCAAAATATTGAGTGGGAGAGGAAGGCGACAACCAACCCCACGGCCTCTACTATAGATGCAAGCACGTGAGAGAATGGTGACACTCGTGCGCTTTGATTTCGCCCCTTCGGATGGTGTTCACCGCTATCAAAATTCAAGGCTTGGTCTCCAAAGGATAGGATATCGTACTCGCCGGTCATCGACTTGCCCCCTCGTAGGCATACTCGGGCGTACTCGAGATCCGATATAGTAGGTCACACTCTTTATGGATATTTTCAAAATATCTAGGCTAGAAAAAGGAAGGTAATCAATGATTAAGGTCCGGGATGTCTGATTCCCGAGAGATGTTCGATTCTCGAAGCTTAATCATTGAGAGAGATTGTCTCGCTTTAACCATCATAAGTCTTGATATCAACCTCTCTCGACAAGACAATGCGAGGTTAAATCCTTGGAATGGTAGGATAGACTTTATATAGTTTATTATTCCTAAAATACAAGATATAGTAGTGTATATTTGATTAAGTTTCTGTCATTTTATTTACAGCAACATGTCTTCGCAAATTCAAACTTTACTGAATGATAAGCTAAATGGCGACAATTTTACTAAGTGGAAAAGTAACGTAAACGTGGTGCTCGTATTTGACAATGAACAGTTTGTTTTGACTGAGGAGTGCCATGTTCTTCCCCCTCAAAATCCGCCTAAACGCATTTGCTATCAACATCAAAAATGGCAAGAGGCGAATAATAAGGCAAGAGGCATATTCTTAGCCTCAGTGTCGGATGTCATTCGGAGCAAGATTGAGGGTTTTAATACTGCACGAGAAATCTTGCAGCATTTAACCACCATGTTTGGCAAACCGTCTGATCAAGCAAGACACGAGGCCGTGAGGAAGGTCACAATGCCAAGATGAGGTGGGGTCGGGCCGGTTATCGGGTCATGTGATGAACATGATTAGTTACTTCACCGATGCAAAGAAACTCATGGTGCGATTATAGACGATGCTACCCAAGTGTCAGTGATTCTCGAATCTCTGACATCTGATTTCTTGACGTTCAGGACCAGCTACGTCATGTCTAAGGCTCACCTTTCCATGACGGAGTTGATCAATGAACTCCAAGTCTATGAGGGTCTTTCTTCGAAAGATAAAACCCAAGAGCAGGAAAAGAAGGCTGAGGCCAATATGGTCTCAGCCAAGGCGTCTAAGTGAAACCAGCAGGGTAAACAAAAGAATAAGAAACAAACTGGGCCGGCGCCTAAACCTATGAAGAAGAAGGCTAAGCCGAATACACCATCCAAGCCCAAGGGCAAGTGTCATTACTGCAATGAGATAGGGCACTGGCGTCATCACTGCCCCGTATATCTCAAAGATGTAAAGGATGGGAAGGTAAAGGCTAGCAATGGGAAAGATAAGAAAGGTAATCCTGAATTACTCGTCTTGGAATCTTTCAATGTAGCTAAAGATGTATCAATTTGGATACTGGATACTGGATACTAACCATGTATGTTCTTCTTTGCAGATCCTTAGTTCATTTCAGGAGCTAGAGGAAGGAGCTCAAGTTATGAGAGTCGGCACCGGGGCGTTAATTTCAGCAAAAGCAGTGGGAGCTGTGGTTTTACATTTTGGAAATAAAGTTTTACATTTAGACAATGTTTATTTCATTCCAAATTTTCGTAGAAATTTAATTTCGTATTCTGCTTTGAAAGACCAGTTGTACTCTGTTTCTTTTATGAATGATGAGTTTACTATTTCAAAGAATGATTTTACTTTGTGTACTACTGTATTAGAAAACGGATTGTATTTCATTAAAACCATGCAAGCTCCCCTGTTAAATACTGAAATGTTTAAAGTAGCGCATGAAAAATCTGCTAAAAGGCAAAAAATTTCTCATAAAGAAGATAGTACATATCTTTGGCACCTTAGGATAGGTCACATTTCCTTGGAAAGACTCAAACGACTGGCTAAGGGTGATACCTTAAAAGAGTTATCTGTTGACTCATTGCCGGTTTGCGAATCTTGCCTGGAACGAAAAATGACTAAACGTCCCTTCTCGTCAAAATGGAATAGGGCCAAAGAACCTCTAGAGTTAGTACATTCAGACCTTTGTGGTCTGATGAATGTGCAAGCTAGAGGCGGATTCGAGTATTTTGTGACTTTCATCGACGATTACTCGAGATTCGGATATGTTTATCTGCTGCATCGAAAATCCGAGACTTTTGGCAAGTTTAAGGAATTTCAAGCGAAGCGAAAAGCGCGATTAGGCAAGTCTTTGAAATGCCTTCGCTCGATCGCGGAGGAGAGTACTTAGATCATCGAATTCATCGACTACCTACTTGAACATGGGATCCGTTCCCAACGTTCTGCGCCTAGACACCTCAAAGAAATGGAGTTCTGAAAGAGAAATAGAACATTGATTGACATGGTCGATCAATGATGAGCTACGCCGCTACCGATATCTTTTTGAGGATATGCTCTGAAGCGGCGTATACATATTGAATGTAGTACCGTCAAATTCATCACACAAAGACACCTTATGAAATGTGGAGGGACGGCCGGAAGGCCTAAATCACTTCGCATTTGGGGATGTCCTGCACATGTGCTTTGTGGGACAAGACTAGTAAACTACAAAAGCGCATTTAAAGTATATCTGCTTTGTGGGTTACCCCAAGGAACACGTGGAGGTCTGCTTTTACGATCCGGAAGATAACAAGGTGATAGTTTCAACTAATGCCACGCTTTTTGGAGGATCAATATATGACGATTTCAAGCCTCAAGTAAAGTCGTATTTGAGGTTACTTACTGACGAGGTCGGACCACAAGTGCCACCTAGTGTCACTTTGAGACAACACTACGAATGCAACAATCCACCCTCCTCCTAATCCACCCAGACGTACTGAGAGAGTGGTTCGGCCACCAAGTCGGAATGGACAATCAGAGGCGAACGTAGCCGTCTCTGATGGTGTGGAAGATGATCCAGTGTCCTTTCGCAAGGCCATGGATGATCGTGAAAAGGATCTATGGGTTGACGCGATGAATCAAGAGATAGAGTCCATGTACTCTAACTCAGTCTGGAAACTTGTAGATTGCCCCGAAGGGGTAAAACCCATAGGGAGCAAGTGGCTCTACAAGAGAAAGCGAGGAGTTGATGGTAAGGTGCAAACCTTCAAAGCACGACTAGTAGCTAAAGGCTACACACAGAGAGAGGGTATAGACTACGAAGAGACCTTTTCCCCTGTGGCCATGGTTAAATCCATCCGGATCCTTCTTTCTATTGCTGTATGCCTAGATTATGAAATCTGGAAAATGGATGTCAAGACAGTGTTTCTTAACGGCTTTTTCGACGAGGAAATATATATGCAGCAACCAGAAGGATACATCGAGCAAGGCCAAGAGCACAAAGTGTGCAAGTTGCTGAGATCCATTTATGGGTTGAAGCAAGCATCTCGGTCTTGGAATCATAGATTTGATGACACCATTAAGTCATATGATTTCAAACAAAATCCTGATGAACCTTGTGTATACAAGAAAGTCATTAAGGATAAGGTTGCGTTTCTAGTGTTGTACGTAGATGACATTCTCCTGATTGGAAACGATAAGGGGATGTTGTCTGACGTTAAAATTTGGTTGGCTAGCCAATTCCAAATGAAAGATTTGGGAGAGGCAAATTATGTTCTCGGGATCCAATTACTACGGGATCGTAAGAACAGGATGTTAGCTCTTTCACAAGCCACTTACATTGATAAGGTGATGGCTAGATATAGCATGACGGACGCAAAGAAGGGTTACCTACCAACTCGTCATGGCGTCCATCTCTCTAAGAATCAGAGTCCTCAGACTCCTGAGGAAACAGAGGCTATGGGAAGAGTGCCTTATGCTTCGGCCGTAGGTAGTCTAATGTACGCTATCTTTGTGCACTAGACCGACATCTCATATGGCGTTGGACTCGTCGATCGTTATCGATCGAATCCAGGCAATGAGCATTGGATTGCAGAAAGAACCTCTTAAAGTACTTGAAGAGGACTAGAATTATATCTTTGGTATATTCGGTGCAAAACTGGATGTACAGGGTACACACGACTCGACTTCCAATGAGAGAGATGATTTCAAATCTACCTCAGGCTCAGTGTTTACCATTGGTGGTGGTGCATTCATTTGGAGAAGCGTCAAGCAATCCAAAGACGGTGATTCAACTATTGAAGCTGAATACATAGCGGCCTCGAGGCGCCTAAGGAAGCGCTTTGGCTCGAAAATTTCTGAGTGGTTTAGGGGTCTCTCCAAATCACAACGATCCGATCACTCTCTATTGTGACAACAATGAGGTCAGATCAAATTCGAAGGAACCCTGTAGTCACCGCAAGTCGAAGCATATCGAGCGAAAGTACCATTTAATCAGAGAGATAGTACAAAGAGGTGACATTTCCGTCAAGAAAATCGCCTCTCTCTGCTGACAACCCTACTGATCCATTCACCAAGACATTGCCTCTAGAAGTCTTCAACCGGCACTTGGAAACTATTGGTATTAGGGACATGACTTATTTGCTTTAGAGCAAGTGGGAGTTGTATTGCTGTAATATAGATATAGGGTGTGCTCTAAAACAATTAATCCACTTGCCTTTCGTGCAAGTGGGAGATTGTTAGGTTTTATGCCCGAAAGACAATTTGTAATTGTTTTATTTAAATAAATGACAGAATTTATTTCATCTTATTTATTCGCATTTATTGCCAATATTAATACACTTACGTAAAACCCTAAGTATATTGATTATGTAATCACAACTCAGTGTATGGCTATACACACGAGGATTGAGTTTTTGAAATATACTTAAAATTAAATTATTCCGTAGCGTTTATTAATCGGAGTACGGGTCTCTAGATTAATTTGCTAATAATGCGCCCAGAACACTTTAGGTGTGACAGTCTTATCCGGACTATCGGTAATAGGGTACCTAGTGGGGCATTTATATATGATGATAATCATATAAGGCTGGACCGATTTGATTTGAGTTCTCGATATAATTCCGTGATCGAGAAGTCTTATCGAATCACAAGATGATCATATATGGATTAATCTCAATCCTAAGGTGATCACAGACAACTGCTTAGACTGGGGTAGAGTTTGATGTGTTAGTAATCGTAGTATGTGGTCCAACACTTCTCGTTGGCTCTATTCTAGAATGAGTGAGTGGTCTGTGTTATCACAGATATGGAATCCATTCCTTCCCTCGGGAAGTAGACAGACAGTTCCCTTATTTGTTAACCCTAGAAACTGATCGATCGGCCGAGTTCATATTATATTGGATATGAACTAATTGATCACTAGGGGGTTAATGGTAAATAAGGATAATATGTTTCGAGAAGGGTTTATGGAAATATCCCGAATCGAAGTGAACAGTCTATGGAGGATTTATCCGTATGTAATGATTATATCAGTGGACGCTTTCGACTCATAAATTGAGTGTAAGTTATCTATATTCGATAGAGTTCAGTTTCGGGTTTATGGTGGTGTAATCCCGGAATTAATAGGTTGGATATAATTATTCTGTCTGACGAATAATTTTATCTAATTTATTGTAGCTACTGAATATGGGTCCATGGTCCCCGACGTGGCTCCCGAAATAGCATAATTGGATTTCTCGTCGTTGCACCTCAATTATAATTAAATAGTTGGATTGGGCTATTTAATTTGATATGTGGATTAATTGTTTAGTTGGACTAAATAATTAAATACACGGAAAAGACATTTTTCGTGGACTCGGCCCAAATTGGTGTGTTGGCCTTTTGACATAATTGGTCAAATATGATAAAATGCGTGTAACTCCTTTTGGGTTTACATATGGCGCATTTTTGTGTTGTTATTTAATTATTGGGAAATTAGTTTTCTTGGATAATTATTTAATGTGTGATTTATCTTTTATTTGTTAATTGATAATTCATGGAATATTAGATAATAGTATGATTTATCCTAATTTGTTTGGGATAATTATTTTATTTATCTTTTCTTTGGAATAAAGGATTATTGTAATAATTATCTCTTAATTATTTAATCCTTGGAGGTTAAGTTTTACTCCCCTATATAAAGAGAGTTCTTCCAAGCCTTTTGACATACACATTAAAACACACCATTATTGACAAATACTTGGGTTGATATTTCGACCAAGTATTTCGGGTTTCGAGTTGGAATAATCTTCGGGATTATTCCGGTAGCATATCAAGGAGGTCCGGCGGCGGGAAACACCATCCACTTGGTGTTGCTGGGAGACACACGTTGGAAGACGGTGGCTGCTCAATCACGTGTTCTTGGAGCCTTTTTGTTCTTGGAGTTAAGCACCATAAAAAGGTAGGCTCCTATACCCCCTTGTAGATTTAGATCTTAAATTTATGTTCTTTGTTTCGTTTAGATCTAGATCCGATACTTCCACTGCGTAATCGGGTCAATCTATGATTGATCCGACGATATTACATCTGACACTATGATGTCATCTACATAAACTAGTAAAGCAACAAAAGATTGCCATGATCCTTTGGTAAATAAACTATGATCATGCATTGTCTGAACAAACCCTTATGCCTCCAAAGATTCAGTCAAATTGCAATTCCATTGTCTGCTGGCTTGCTTCAGACCATACAAAGATTTTCTTAACCTACAAACCTGATTTGGTTTTTCTGTTGCAAAACTTAGGGGTAGCTGCATGTACACATCTTCATGTAGATCTCCATGCAAGAAGTCTGTATTGCCATCCATTTGATGAAGATGCCAGTTATTAGCTGTTGCGGCTACTAGTATAGCTATGACTGTGATGATGTTGTAAATAGGAGAAAATATTTCTTGATAATCAATGCCATATGTCTGAGTATACCCTTTTGCCACTAATTTGGCCTTGTATTTCAGTACTAAACCACCAGGATTACACTTGATTGTACACCTATTTGCATCCAATTGTTTTCTTTCCTATAGGTAAATCAACCACTTCCCAATTATGAATGTCTTGTAAAGCTTCAATCTCTTTTGGCATAGCTTCTTTCCACTCATCATGTTTGATGGCTTGATTGTTAGTCTTAGGTTCTCTAGCAGGATCAATTGCATTAATGTATCTAGCCAACTATGCTGAAATATTTTCTTGATTCATCACTTCACTCAACAGATGTAGTGTTTGCTGAACTGTATGAGCACCACCGTGGTAAAAGGTTGGTGTTCTCCTTGTCCTTGTTGATCTCCTCAACTTAACAGGTGCAAGTGCATGTACTTGATTGACAAGAGCATTCCCTTCACTGAAAACCTCAGATGCATCTGCTCCTGTGTATAACTGCTCTGCTGACTCACTCACCAGATCATCAAAAGTGTTCATGACTGGTAATGGGACTGGCATATCGTAAAGATATCTAGCCTTTACTAGAACCTAATGAAACAATGGAAAATAAGTTTCATTAGCAACAAATATGTCTTTGCTGGTGACGTCCAAGAGTATAGCACACTTGGAAGTGTTTATTTCCATGATAGACACATGTCCTGCATCTGTAATCAAACTTAGTAATGTACTGCTGAAGTGTGCAAGAAAATACTAAGAAACCAAAAACTTTGAATATAGAATAATCTGGTTTGGTGCCATAAAGCACTTTATGAGGAGTGCTTTTCTTCAGCAGTGGTGTGGATGTTGCATTGATTAATTTTACAGCATGTAAAAGATAGAAACCCCAATACTCAATGGATAAGTTACTCTGAAATCTTAAACCCCTGTCAACATTCAGCAAATGCTGATTTTTCTTTCAACAATGCCATTCTGGTCAGGTATGTTGACACATGATGTCTGATGTATAATGCCATGATGATCATAAAACTCAGTGAGTTGAAACTTAGCTCCATTCTCAAACCTAATTACTTTAATGATATTATTAAACTGAGTAGAAACAAATTTAACAAAAGATTTAACAAGATCTGACGTTTCAGATTTGTGTCTTATAAGATAGACCGAAGTAAATCTAGAAAAATCATCTACAATAGTCAAGAATAATGTTGTACATTCAAAATGTGGTGCATCAAACGGCCCCAAATATCCACATGAACAAGATCGAAATTATCATTTACGTTTGTAGTACTTAAAGGAAAATGATTTTTCTTTAACTTGGCCATAGGATAAACATAACAAAGATCATGCTCACAAAATTTGACATCGGCGGATTGAGAACTAATAACTTGTAGTCTCTTATCTGGAAAATGTCCATGTATATAGTGCCATAAAAGAGTATCATCTAGCCTATCAGACAAAGTATTATTTTCTACAACATTAACAATAGGAATTCAAACTTTTTGGTCTAAGGAGTAACGTCCTCTCTATAGCTCAGCTGAACCAATCACTTTCTTGTTTTTGTCCTGCAGAACACACTTGATGGCAGAAAAAACAGCTGCACCTTTGGAATTGTTAATCAATGAAGCCAAAAAAAATTTTATATTTAAAACCAGGAATGCAAAATACATCATGTAGGACCAGCTCGGAATTTACTCTAACTTGTACTATATGTGTAACAAAAACATTATTTCCACTAGGCAATCCCATTTTCATACCATTTGAAGGCTTAGAATTACTTAACAGGTCTAAAGAACCTACAATGTGATCTGTGGCACTAGAGTTCAAGATCCATTGAATTGGTCTTACTAAATTCAAATCACATATCCCTGTGGCTAAGGAAAAATGACTACTACTGACGGCATTAGGCTGCCAAACAGCAAAACTTGCATGCCTAGGAGGACTAGAACTCAGCAGATCCATCAACTTGTCTAGTTGCTGTGCAATAAGATTAGGAAACCCATGACCAACACACTTATTCTGGGGCTGATCTTCTTATGCTGACTGTTCCTCTTCTACGAAGTTAGCCCTTTTTGACTTGAAACCAGGAGGATAGCCATGTTTCTTGTAGCAAGTTTCTTCAGTATGTCTATTGAATCCACAAAAATTGTACTATATTTTCTTAGGATTCTTAGGCATAGTACTTGCAGCAGGTACATATCCTAGTATGTTGATTGCTTGATATTGCCCTTGTCCATTCTTTTGAGACAAGAGAACTATATAATATTGATTCTTAGCCTTATTTGCCCCATATAACTTCTGTCTTTCAAATTTAATCACCACTGCAAAAGCATCATGGATCTCTGGGAATGGCACCATCAGCATTTCCTGGGAAACCATAGGTTCAAATTCATCTCTTTAACTTTTACGGAACTTCACGACATGTTCAATTTCCATATGATCCACTAAAGTATTGATGGCATTGCAGTGAGACTGAGGATAAAATGAACATACAGGCATGGGCCTGATATTTTGATTTCTTCCCAAAGAACCATCAATCTTGTAAAGTACTGATTGACAGAATCTGTGCATTGCTTCAACAGATGCATTTCTTCAAGAATATCTGAGAGCCTTAATTCATCTACATTGGAAAATCTTGCAGCAAGATTCTTCAAAACTGCATGAGCAGTCTTGAAATACATCAAACTTTGTGCAATGGTGTTCTCTACAGAATTCAAAATCTAAGACCTCACCATTATATCACATTTCCTCAATGCACAAAAATCTGCTTTTGGCCTTTTAATTGTGCCCTCTACGAAGCCAATTTTATTCTTGGTGATCAACACCATCTTCATGGACATCTTCCATGGATTATAACTATTGTCATTCATCAATGGTTGAACAACTACCAAAGATGGATTCTCATTATGGTGGACATAGAATGGACTGAATGTGCTTAATTCGTGCTTTTTATCTTACATGGATATCAAGAACTCAAATAACACTGGTTTTAGTACCAAACACAACAAAAAATCAAGAATTGATTGAAATAGAAAGAATAACCGTAGTTTGCTCTCAAGAAACTATGAAAACCTCAGCAAAAGTGAAGAATTCTCTCAAAATTCTCAAAAAACTCAGAAAAAAAAAATGTAGAAAAGCATCGGAAACTCTCAAGTCTGCCCTGATACCATGTTGAAGTTCGTAAAATACAAATGAAAACAAAAGAAAATGCGGAAGTTTATTATTCAAAGAATAATCAACAAGTCACAATGCTACTAATCATGGGGTATTTATAGCTTCATACACCTCCTGAATCAGTTAAGAGTAAGTTACAAACAGTTAAAACATAATCTGAATAAATAACCGTTTTCTATTCCACTCTAATCTATTGACTATTTCAACAAACTGTGGAGTCTTCATGTGGTCTGCTGAGTCTTCAACACTCAGATGTTCTTGCACTCAGCATTCCTTTCAGCAGATATACTGTAACATCTCCTTAGTCTTGGCCAACAGACGGGCCACCCCGGCAGACTGCTCATACTCCTTATTAACAACAGCTTGGGCATTCACCAACTCACCCTTCATGTGAGAACTCTAGCTTCCTAGCCTTCTGCTCATTAAAGGATTTCATACTGTAGATCTCAGTTTCGGCAGCAATCCTTCGGCAGCAATCCTTGTCAGCAATGGAAATCATATTATGGGCCTCCACAATCTCTCCCAAGGCCTTCTTCACCTTTTTGTCCAACTCGGACAGATCACACTTACCCTTGAGAAGAGCCCTCATGCACAACTTGGCCGTAGTAGTCATCTGAAAGGAAGAAGCACCAAACTAGGTAACCAAAAACCATGTTATGAAAATTTTACTTGGTTGGAAAAGATTCCTGCCCACCCGACGATGTCAGTATGCTGCTCAAGGAAATCATCTAATTGGTCGGACATAACAACCCGTTTTGCGATCCCTTCGCCGACAACTAGTTTTATAGGGACCGGTCGAGCCTATTGCAAGTTCTTCAGCCAAGGTGCATCATTAATCGACTCATTCATCAAGATGCACTCATTGCGGGTCTTGGGGCAATGGAAATATTTCCTTAAGATGAGCCACATCATCAGTACAAGAAGAGCGAGACACGTTCCAAAAAACTCCTTCCTATCTCGCGACGAGCTGCATTTAGCACCAGCTCCTACAGACTAAACAGTAGCAGCTTTCTTAGAAGATGCCGGATACTCAATACTTGAGGAGCCCGCCGCAGAAACAAATGGCCCCACGCCGTCAGTAAATTTCGGCCTCTTCCTACTTGAGGCAATCATATCGATCTCCTTTTTAGTTTTGTCCTTAGAAGCCACACTATTAGTAGCCCGGACAGCATTGGGGGCCGACCCCTAGACTTGGGTGCTCATTTTGGCCCTATCTCTCTTCTGGACAGCGGTTTGTGTGACCTCTTCAGCAGTACTCGCCGCCACATACACGTTTGTAAGGGCCGGACGAGTTTGAGCAGTGGGAAAAGTAACACGAGGGCTCTCGGCCTGAAGTCAAGCTTTCTCTTCCCTGGCCCGTCGTGCTTGCCTGGCAATCTCAGCCCGTCTCTCGGTAGCATCCGTTATTCTGTGATAAGAAAAAATCTCGTCATTTCATAAACGGAGAGCTCACGTCATTTAAAGGAGCGAAAAGTAAAATAGCTCACCTCTTCGTCAAAATCTGGAAAAACAATGTATGTTCTAAGGAAGATGGTCATCATTGTCACAGTATTCATCACGAAAATGTAGAAAATCTTGCATATACAGGTGTTCATAGCCGGCAAAACACATTATAGAGGGAAATCGAAGCAAAATAAAGGGGTTACCTTGGTTACTCGAAGAATTCGGATTGAAACTCAAAAAATACCTCGCAGCTTGGCTGGAGAAACCTTGGAATCAAGCCAGAAAATCCTCATATTTGCCGGAAGCTTCCAACAGTGGCTGGATTTCCTTGCTTGTAGCAACTCAAATCCGCAAAAGTATTTTATCAAGGGAGGCTCCCCATTTACATAGATGCATGAATCGGAAAAGGCACCGTTTCAAAATTCAAAATCATTAATGATGCGTCCATTCAAAATCTGAAATCATAATTACAGCCGTTATCAGAATATACGGCCCAATCAAAGGATGTGACCTGCCAGAATGTAATGGCTATGTCTGACTCCGACATTTATGTCAAACACGAAATCAAGGCGACACTCTTCAGCTCGCCCCCACGACATCAAAGCGACGCTCTTGAGCTCGCCCAGTACGGATGATTACCATTATCCATCTCATAACTCTATGTAACGGAATCTTAAGGAGGCTATCTCGGCTAAATGATTTCAATGCACCACGCCACACAGCCTGCTTACGATCATGGCCAACGAGCATAAGACCGGTCGCTTCGGCACGACATCATACTAGAACTCAATCTTGTGCGAATATCACATAAGTCCGATCGCTTCGGCACGGCATCATATTTGAACTCGCCCTCGAGTGAATCTAAGACCGGTCACTATATGTACGGCACTATATGGACACGCCCTCGAGCGTAAACCATTTATGCCCGGTCGTTATATGCACGACACCATGCGTACACGCCCTCAAGCGTAAAGAATTTAAGCCCGGTCGCTATATGCACGGCACCATGAGGCATGCCCACGAGCGTAAAGCATTTAATCCCGGTCTCTACATGCAAGGCACCATGTGGACACGCCCTCGAGCGTAAAGCATTTATGCCTGGTCGCTCATACATGGCACCATGAGGACACGCCCCCGAGCACAAAGCATTCAAGTCCGGTCACTTTGGCATGGAATCATATGGTTACTCCCTCTCGAGCGAAACATCCTCAAGCCTGGTCGTTTTGGCACGACATCATGTGGCGACGCCTAGAAGAAGCCACTCACAACAATCATCCTGGCACATGGCGAATCAATGAGAACTTACTCCATGACGTATTCATGAGTGCACCATAAAGAAATCATGAAGTAGGGGGGCCATTGATATGCCACGGATCCGGATCAGGCCTATTTGTCTGCCCAACAGCGGATAGGGTCCTCGGCCCAGTCAGTCCGCCGCTTCATAAGCTCGACCAACCCAAGCATAATCCATCCCGCCTCACGCCTTTATGATTCTCATCAATTAGTAGGCTAATAGGCATCGATCAACAAACATCTAGCTCGATACGAAGAACTAGGGGCTAGCCAGCTCAATCCTCCAACTCGCCATTCATCAGCTCAGACAAAGCCCGCTTGACTAGGCAACTGTCTACACGACGGTTACAAGTAATGAACCCGCAGCGGTTGTTGTACAAGCTCGACCCAATAGAGCTCTCCTGACTTCACTTGTACTTTACTTACCGCCTTTGTAAACCACCAACTATAGTCCCTATAAATAGTGGTATCACCTCTCCCATCAGAACTATGTTATTTGGCTTGATCCCTTACAATTCAAGGGTACGTAGGCAGTCATTCACAACGCAACCATAACCATAAACACCCCCCATTTCCTTTTGTATCGTTCATCATTGTTCTTGAGCACCACCGCATATTAACCGGAAAAATTACTCATTTAATCTAGATATCCACCGCCAAAATGAATAAAATGTGTTTGTGATATTTCGGACAATATGAGTGTCAAATGTTCATTAACGGGTACTTCACCACTGTGCGATACTAAAGCTTTTGCACCAGCTGGTAAAGTAACAGTTAAGCCTTGTGTAGGTGTGCATTTTGTCATAAGATGAACACTGTGTACAACATGATCTGTTGCTCCACTATCTACAATCCAATTAAACAAAGTACATGGATGTCTAGTGGTTTGAACCTAGACATTAGCAGTCATGACCTAGGGTGTGTGCTGCTGTTGAGGGATAGAATATGTGTCACCATCCTTTATCTTCACACTTCTGAGCATATTTATGATGTTTTCATATTGTGATCTGGTCATTGTGTTATCCACAGAAGTATCTTGTGAGGAAAGTTGAAGATCGTGAAAGAATCAGCATGCCTCTGATTAACACTCAAAACTACGCTTTCTCATGTTTGCATAGAGTAATTAAGTTGAGTTTCATGCTGTAAAGCCATGGATAAAGCAGTTTCTACATTCGGCAAGGGTTTTGATATGAAGATCTGAGATCTAACGGTGCTATACCTACCATTCAGCCCCTTTACAAACCTAAAAACATAATCTATTTGATTATAATCCTTGTAAATTCCCAGAGACCTACAGGTACAAGGTGGAATAGGCCTAATAACCAAGAATTGATCCAACAAACTCTTCAGCTTCGTAAAATATTATGTAACAATAAGTGTACCTTGCTTAGTACAATAGATTTCTTCCTCTAGATTGGATTAGATATACACATTATCTATAACAAATCTCCTATTAAGATCATCCCATACCTCTGTGGTTAGCCAAAAAAACACTCGGTGAAATTGAGGGCTCAACCAAATTAAACAACCAAGTGATAACAAAATCATTGCACTGACACCACGCCTCATAATCTTTATCTGTCTCCAGTTGCGGATCCAGAAATTATATTCAACGGGGTCCGTAAATCTTTTACAAAGTAAATAATATTTTTCACGGGTCCGGAATATATTTCGATAAGTAAAATGTAAAGTATTCTTATATTTAACGGGGTCCGTGGACCCCATTTACTTGTATGTGCATCCGCCCTTGTCTGTCTTTGGTTGATTGGGAAGGCTTCCATCAACAAACTTCATCTTCCCCCTCGCGGATAAAACCATACCAATTGCCCGTTTCCAGCAGTGGAAATTCACAGCACCCTTCAATAATGGCTTAACAAGCACTATACTGAGATTTTCCCCAGGATGAATTTAATATGGATTGCTAATACCAGGAGTTGAAGATTCGCACCAGATTGCGCCAATTCAACTCAAGAAAAGAAAAACAAAATTTGAAGAAAATCAACAAGAAATAATTAGAAATGACAAGAACGCGACGACCAGAAGCGGTATTGCTCTGATACCGTGTTAAAACTCAAATAACAGCTCAAATCGATCTAGAAATCAGATGAAGAACACCATGTTCTTCGAGGAATTCAAATAACAAAAACGGTGGGAAAAGGAAGAACTTGGAATTCGATTATAATGTCCATCATACAAATGTAAATCTCATGTTATGAACTCCCTATCTGCTGTATTCTTGCTTATATAGTGCATATGACAGCAGTTACATCAAACTAACAAACTAACTGTTATTGCTTAACTACCTAACTGACATGCGTATATAAGCGTTCGACTAAATGCTCAAGAGAGCAGTCAAACTTCTGCTGCTGTGCTATACATGTAACATTAAAGGTCGTGGAAGATGAGGATATATATATCCCAGTAGCAGACTAGCAGTATCACAGACATAATATGCCACTAGCTAGATTGTTGCGACAACTTCTTTCCAAATTCAACCTAGCTTGGTTGTTCATCAGCAAATTATTAATAAGACATGATTCCAAAACTGAGTTTTGGAATTAAAGTTGGCATTGGTTAATTAAATTCGAGGAATTCGGATTTCACAACAACATGATACTTTGGACATCATTAGTTTCAAATGCAAATATATAATTAAGCACGGTTTTGTGCCATATATTTCACCAATTAAAAAAAAAAAAAAAAACAGAATAAAAAATAGCTTAAATCATTATGTAAATGCTTCACTTTATTTATAAGAACGAAAACATACAACAAAGATTCTCACAACGGAGGAAGGTAAAATAATTTTTTTAATTATAATATTATAAGCTAAAGTTACTTAAATCTGAATAAATTCATACAAACAAAAGCATATAATTTGTTCAAAAAAAAAAAAAAAAAAAAAACAATATAAATACTAATATATATATTATACCTTGTTTCAGGAAAGTGGCACCGAAGATGATGATTCATCGTCTCCCTTCCTACTACCACTTCTCTTTTTCTTTTTATAAGCAATCCCTCTGGCTTTAGCTTGACACTCTTTAACTTGTTTTAGATAAACCCTTATTGCACCACTAGCAAAAGGGTTGGATTCGGGTAATCCACCGTTTTCCTCATAAGCAGCTCGAAGCCGTCCGATGAGTGCATCAAGACTACCCCAAGCTTGTTTAACAGGACAAGGACAAGGCCCTGGTGGCTCAGGTTGTCCATAATAGACACAGCCTTGAGAATGAACTTTTGTCTTACCAAATTGGTCAAGATATTGAAGAAACTCAATAACATGATTGCTATTGCATTGTGTGATTGGTATTGGAGGCCTTTGATTCCTCAAATATTGGCCAAAAGTATTCCAATCTCTTCTCTTTTGTGATTCGTAACGGCTTGGGGTTGTGAGCTGGTTTTGATCAGTAGCAGTAATGGATCTTGATGATGATGATGATCCTTCAGCCATGTTTTGTGTGTTTTAATTTTTTTTTTTTTCAACAGTATGTTGATGAATTAATGGTTTTTTTTTTTTTTTTGGTTGCTATAGAAGGCAAAAGATGCCGGGTGAAAGTGGGATGAATTATAGGATGATGAAGATCGCATCATTGAGGGGCTGACTTGACATGTAATGGGCCAGAGAAAGGTTGCTGTCTCTACTTTGTTTTCTTCATGTATTGTCTGGTGGGATTTGGCACTATTTTTATATTTTTTCTTTTGCTATTAGAAAAATGATTACATGTCATGATATCATATTGACAATTTGCATAATCACTCACTAAGCAGTAGTATCTCCGTTCCAAAATATAAGTTTATTCACACAGATTAAGAAACTGGTTGATTGTCATTAATATAAAGGTTGATGTCTAAAATTCCCCTTGACTATTATTAATACAATAGTTGTTAATTAAAAAAAATTTATTGGATTCATAATTAATTAGGAGTAAGACGCGGAAATAGCAATAAATGTTGCATTGGGGTTTACTCTGTTAGGCTCATATGAGATCAAGGGTTGTTGAAGAAATGTCTGACACATTCTTTTCACTAGCTTCCCGGCCCTGACGATCTAATGGCAAAAGACACATGGGAGGAATTTAGTAGGTTCGGATTAGTGGTACATGTTTTTCTACCTTGGTAAAAAATTGACGGAGGAAAATTTTTTGGTTTAGTAAGATTCAAAAAAGGTCAAGTGGTCAGATATTTAGAAAAAGACTCAACAATGTATCGATATATAGGTTCATATGAGTTTAGGGATCGATGTCTTTAATGACCAGCGTAAAAGAAATATTATTCTGATCTAATTTTGAAGGAACGGACAGATTCATATAAGCTTATGAAATAATCCGTCAATGTTTAAAGGGAACTAGACCTTCGAAGCCTTCTGCCAATTGTTCTTATAAGGAAGAGCTTAGTAACAATATCCTTTACTAGGAAAGTAGGTGTAACGCCCCGCTCCCGGATACCGAGCTTTTATCCGGAAGAGAACGTTCGGCGCGTATAACATTAAATAAATCTAATATTATACGGCATCATCTACGTCGTCGTATCATAATTAAAGCAACGGAAGCCCAAAAAGCTCGGGTAAAATCATAAATGCTACTAGAATAGAATACAAACCGACTAGGGGTAGAAATAAAAAGCTTACAACAACGAGATAAAGCTTACAACTTACCATGTTACAAAATAAAGATACAACCCTTGTCTTACAAACTTGAAATAAAAGTACAGCATGTTATTTAAGAATCTACAACATACTATAGTACAACCTTTAAAAGAAAGTAAAAGAAAGCATCATTAGCACCAACGTCATCAAAACATCATCGAACTCCTCAACGAGCTCAAGGACAACCTGTTCGTCTTCTCACCCTAAAAGCACACAAAACAACATATGCAATTGAGGTAAGTACAAAGTACTTAGCAAGAGGAAGAAGCTAATGTATAATCAAGTCTTATAACGAAAGGTTCATTAATTATTATTCAGTTATTTTTATAAGACCGACTCAATTCTTGAGTTCACTTCATGCTCATCAACATGTCGTGACTAAACGTTTCTAACTTAACATATCTTTGTTACAGCATGTTTGCGAGGGCACTACACTTAGTGAGATATGCACTAAGACAGAAGACGCAACCCTATAAAGATAAGTCTCTAGCGGTCCCGAGATAATCATTCCACTTTATCTGGCCAACCCTAGAGAGCTGACCGGTAAATGCATATCTCGTTCGTGAATTTGTCCGGCGGAATGATCACTACTTTATCTGGCGGGTCTAGAATCCGGCAGTGATCATCGCCACTTTATCTGGCCCAACATCACATTGCCGATATTGTACTGTGTCTATCCAAGCTCTTATGATGTTTAACATTTTATCTAGTCAAATACGTTTATTAAGTGATTAGCTAGCCACCTAGGTTCATTTAGGACAAAAAACTCCATACTCCCTCTTCTTAGACTCTTAGACTCAAGCTAGCAATTACAGAGACATCGATGAATACTAATTCATCAAAGCACAAGGCCACTCTTACTCTTCCGATGGTCCCGAATTTCAATTCCCTGTAAGAATACATCCGGTGCAGAACCAAGCGCATCAGAAGCTTATTCATGGCTTTGTAATGTTCATGAATATTTATTAATGTTTCTTTTTGTAGATCAAGAAACAACACTTGAAACTCAACACATAGCTCAAACATCATATTTCCCAAAAGCAAGATCAACGCGTGCGCATTCTAACTGTACAGGCCCTAAACCTGATTTTCAACACTTCTCTCGATTCTACAACCTTCCTAACATGTTTATCACAAAAAATACACATCAAAACAGCAGGAAAACAGCCTTTAAATATACCATAACATCTTGTACTACAACAACAACAATTAACATGATTTACAATCAAGAAATCAACACAAAAGCTCAACCTTAATATCATAAAATTTTAATTAAACATTAGGAAGAGCCTCTTACTTGATTGAAGCCACAAACCAAAACTATATCCGCAGCACTTAAACAGGCCTCAAACAAGATCTAAAAGATCACAATTAACCTGAATTAATTGATGATCTAACCTTCTAAACAAAGAACTATGAAACAAAACCCTAGAACATGAATTCATGATCCTTTTCATGAATTCACAGCAGAAATTCGACTTCAACATACCTGAGAATCAGACCCAAATTCTGTTATCAAAACGATCCTCGTTTTCTCACGATTCCAGCGGTACTTTCGGATTTCAAAACGGATTCACGGATCAAAAGTTATGCCCAAAACCCTAAAACACAAAACATCATGATCTTTTACGATTTGCAGCAGAAAATGAGTGTACAAAACCTGGATTATCTCCTGTAAGATTATTTAATGTGATATCCCACATCGGTAAAGTAAGTGAATGCTCACCCCCATATAAGTGTGAGATATAAAATGTCATGTCAACTCGGGTTAGCCCTTTTAGACCAAGCGAGGACGGCGGTCTAAGCAGTTGACCAGACATTTATGACTCATTTAGAGCTACCAGGCCCGGGGTCTGAAGGAATTATAGAATTGTATTCAGAGGCGACTATCAGACATAACTATACGCTGCACCGTACAAGAAGACGGTGTAAGGATGGCCTCTAGTTACCTCTGGTAGGGACGATCCGGGACAAGTCTTGGCCGTCCTGGCGAGGATGCCAGTCCCTTATAAAGGGGGGAGAATGTGATATCCCACATTGGTAAAGTAAGTGAATGCTCAACCCCATATAAGTGTGAGACATAAAATGTCTTGTCAACTCGGGTTAGCCCTTTTAGACCAAGCGAGGAAGGCGGTCTAAGTAGTTGACCGGACATTTATGACCCATTTAGCACTACCAGGCCCGGGGTCTGAGGGCGTTACAGTAGGAGATGTAGCTTTCATTTCAACAAATATCTTTCAACTTTTTCTGATCGATAGATCGTCAAGTGCTTAATCCACTGAAGACCATAAGAGCTAGCTTGAGGACACATGCCGGTTCTATATATGGACATATATTCTCGCTAGTACAAGGGCTTCATAATGAAATATATCGCCTAAATAGATGTCTTGTAGCACCCCGTTCCCGGATACAGGGTCCTTAACCGGAGAAAAACGTTCATCACGTATATCATTAAATAAATCTAATATTATACGTAAACGTTTACGTCATCATATCGAGTTAAGTAATCCGTCTCAACATGTACATCTTCTCCCACAAAGTAAACACACAAATATGGAAACGGTAAGTACAAAATTATTTAGTAAAAGGTAGAAGCTATCGAACAATTATTCTTTATAACGAAAGGCAAATGTTTTATTATTATTAAGTTGTCTTTATGAACACGATTCAAACTCTAGAGTTCACTTCATGTTCATCATTGTGAAATGAGATCCTACATTGTTTCTAGCTTAGCTTATCTTTGTTACATCAAGAAATCAAGGGCACTACGCATGGTGCTACTCTCCATTAAGCATCCAGTTGCAACCTATTATTGGTGCTACACTAATATCCGTGGGCTAGTCCCGACAGTGTGTGTGTTCGACAAAGTCCCTAAACTCCTAGTGCCCCTAAAAGGCCAGCAGAATTATTCACTTTATACTGACCACACCACACATCGTGATATTGTCTTGTGTCTTACCAAGAACTTTGATGTTTATGTTTTTAACTGCACAAGTATGTATGTTATCAATGGTTAACTAGCCACCTAAGCGTTTTCAAGGAAAAATCTCACTTACACTCCTACTCTATCACTTAGAAATCTAGACATTAACAAAGCCTATCACATACATAGACATTGATGGATACTAATCCACCAAAGTACAAGGCCAATCATGATCTTTCGATGGTCCCGAACTTCAACTCTTAGTAAGAATACATTCGGTGCTGGAATTAAATGCATCAGAAGCTTAGTCATGGCTTCGTTAAGTATTTAGACCATATTAGATTATATAAGTGACCCTATCCTAATATTTAGCCTTAAAAATAACATGTCCAAAAATTTAGGTTCATGCATGGGCTTGGCCTTCCAGGCCTATGCCTCGGAAACAAAAGACAGGTTCAGGCATAGGCCTGACTTTCCAAGCCTGTGCTCGAAAACTGACTGTTTCTAGTTTTTATTCTGTTTGAGTCCAGGCTTGTGCCTGACCCTTCACGCCTGTGCCCGAAAATTGCCTGCTCTTTTCGTTGTTCTGCGTGAATTCCATTAGTTTTCAAGCCCAAAATCAGACTTTTTACGCTCCAGAACATCAGGAAAACATGTCCTAATCATACCATATCATCTCATACTTCAAGCAGCAATCAATATCATGAATTCTACAACAATTAATACCAAATTTACCTAACCTGAACATCATAAAACATAAATTGTTCAACATGAAAACCCCCTTACTTGTGATTCCAAGCAAAAGCAACCAAAACTTCAAGCAACTGCAGAACTCCTTAGTCTTTAGCCCCAAAACCTAATTGATCACCAATTAAACCTAAATTAATTGTGATCAAAGGTTCCTAAACAATCTATTCTACGAGTTAAACAACTTAGAACATCAGAACTTGATCAATTCTAAAAGATTCTAAATCTAAAGCAAAAACAAACCTTTCCTGAACTTGCAAACGTTGACACCAAAAGAAAGCTCTTCCCACGCTGATTCCTTTTCTCTAATTAATTCTGAAAACCGATGAACGATTGGGGAGATCGTTTGAAGATTCTAGTTTTCTGTTTTCCTTTGCTCTCAACTTCCGAGTTCGAGCTTTTCTTTTTGATAAAAGCCTTCTGACAACTTCCAAGTAATTAGGATGTTTTATTTCCCCAAAATAAACTTCCCATTACCCCATTTTCTTCTTTTCTTTTATAAACTTAATCCATAAATAATAAATATAATATTCCGATTTATGAAAAATGTCACGTCTGCCATTTCCTAAAAATTCAGAATGTTACATTCCTTCCCCTTTAAGAGGAGTTTCGTCCTCGAAACTAAAGCATACTCCAAGTGTAAGCTTCTTCTCTAGCAACTCTCTTCCACACAAACCAAAACCTGTTGGTCCTTTGAAAAGGCTTTGGTTAAGTTTAGAGGGAGGGGGGTGAATAAACTTAACACTTAAAACTTTTGGAGTTAACAAACTCAACAATGTCGATGAGCTGTTGATTGCTCGCTGATCTGGCCGACCACTCGATGAGTCTGGCGGCGAGGTTGATATTACTGGATTTGTTGTAGTGGAATATATTCAGTTTAAGCCTTGTTACTTGTTGTTAAAAAATGATACTGAATATTAGATACTCAGTAGTGTAAGTGTGTGATTCAGTTGCTAGTTTCAGTAAGTTGATGTAATCAGTGTACTAAATGCAGAAAGTAAGTAGGCAGATTTTATAGTGGTTCAAGGTGGTGTAATCCTGTCAGTCCACTCTTCTCCTGTGATGTTGGAGGAAATTCACTAGAGATCTTTGAGGTTGCGGTTAAAGGAATCCCTAAGCTGTATGTCCTTCACCAATAACTTTGGCTTCACAAACTGAATATTGGAAACATGTAGGATTGCTGCTCCAAAGTATTCCACTAGTGCGGATTGCCTCTTCACCAACTCCACCACGAACAACAGTTCTTGACACCTAAGTGCTTCTCTGTCTTCAGCAGGTTTCTTGTAAAAGAAAGTTTGAATAAAGTGAATGATTCAACAGTCAGCGGCTTGATCAGGATGAAATGATCAGCAGCTTGATGTCTTCAAGTGTGTGTACTTGATGTAACTTGATAGCAGGTTACACTTGAAGAGTTTTCTGGATCAGTAGCTTTTAGCTCAGTGATGTCAGCAGGGTGAATTTCTTGATAAGAAACTTAATAGCTTTGAGTAGATTATTTGTTTTTCATCACTTTTCATCATCTTCAAACTGAGTCATAAGTCCTTTATTTATATGTAGGAAACATGTGACTTCTTGTTTGAAATTCAAATAGCCGTTTTAGATTTGTTTCTATCTTGACTTGTTTTTTTCTGAATGTTCATAGTACTGACACTGTCAGTTTACTTTTTGTCAGTTTTCAGACTGTCCATCCTTTGACTTATGTCCACTGGATAATCCTCTGAATCATTCCAACGTTCTTTTCATCTTGGCCATTGATTTGTTGACAATATCAAGGCTTGTAATCCATCCTTATCCTTGTAATCTTCCGATGTAACCCTTGATTAAGTCGAGAATTATATTTAGCAGATGCCTGTGTATATTAGTCTGCTAATTTTCATGTCAGTCAGCTGTCTTAAGTCTGTTGTGTTTATGAAGCACTTCAGCTGACTTCTTTTCATCTAACTTTTTATTATGAAGTTAGAGTACACCATTTTGATTATAACTAGGTTCCAATCACCACTTGACATATGGAACTTAGACCTTGTACACATGGTCTATGTAATCAGTTTAGGTCATCACAGACTTCCCTAAATTCTGATTCCATATCCTTGACTTTAAATACTAAGTTTGATCCCTTAGCCTTCAAAAAACTGAGTTTGACCCCTCAGCCTTCAGTCTTCAGCTGGTTCCTAACTAGTCTACTGACCTAGTTACCCTCATCGATCTAGACAGTCTCACGACATCACAACACCCAAATTACAATGCTTTTTTAATAAAACCTATACAAAGATCAAACTCTAATGAACCTATACATTTGATCTAGACATCTTTTTCCCTTTTCTCTATAACAGCTAGTCTGGCACTCATCATTAAAACTTAAAATATGTCCACCAAAACCAAATCCTCATCTTGTCCTCAAGGTCAAAAACTAACAACTCTGATTCTTATGAACCATGGAGCCAAAACACTACTGATTTCTGATCTGATCAAACCCTTGCACACTCAACACAAAAACAGATCAACCACATCTTGAACTACTACCAAAGCTTTAATAACCAATCTCCTACTCAACACATCATCCATTAAATTCAATTTACCTGGATGCTATCAAAAGAGTTTCTTAAAGGTTGAAGGGTAGGTTTAACTTCTTAGCTATCTTACTTATCACAAAAGTATTTTACTCTCTGGTATTAATTAAGGCTTACATAGCTAAGTTATCCATTATTAGTGTACCTAAAATCTTGTTCATTTACCTAAATATAAATACAACATGATTTTTGATCGTGTCATAAAAGTACTTTAGGAAAATGAACAAAACATAAAAGATGCCTGGAATGACTGCATCGAAAGCAAACACCCTTGTTGGTCGACTTGCACTTCCTCGGTTGTTTCCTTGATTTTTATTATTATTCCTTGTAGGATAGGATATTGCGTAATGTCTGGTGTCTCCACAATGATAACACCCGCTTGAACTTGTTCGGAACACCCCGGTGTGGTTCTTCTTGCACTTGAAACAAATTGGTGCACTAACTGTTGATGTTGCTGCAAGCAGTGCCGTAACCCTCTTCACATCTTGTTGCGGTGTTTCATTACCATTTCCTTGGCTAGCTTCCAAAGACCTCTTTTCCCCCACAAAAACATAAGGCTTGTTCTTGAAAGTTTCAACTTCCAAAGCCTTGTCAACTAACTCTTCCATGTTTCTTGGTGTTGCTCCCAACATACTAGCTCGTATTTCTCTTGCCAAACCATTCATAAACTGGCCTTCCTCATTTCTTCATTGTTCATAATCTCAGGGTAAAATCTGCCTAACTCATTGAACCGATGCGAATACTGAGTAATTGTCATCTGTTGTCCCTGGCTCAATTGTAGAAACTGACTAGCCTTCTCCGCCTGAACCAATGGCTGGAAGTACTCAGGGTGGAACATATTCTTGAATAGTTTCCAATCTAAAATCTTTCCCCAGCTGCTGTCAGTTCCCTCAATCCAATTTTCAGCCGTACGAAGCATGAAACCAATGGCTAGTTGTGCGCATTCTGTCTCAGGAACACTCACATTCCGGAATGCTTTCTCAAAGCTTCTAGTCCATATTTCTGCCCTTACTGGTTCTACATCCCCAAAGAAATATTGCACTCAATTCCTCTTCAATCTCGTATACCAATCCATAAAAATAGCCTGACCCTGAACCGCTACTTGAACTGGTTGATAAACTGGAGGATAAACTGAAGATTTAACCGGTGGGTATCCTATAGGTACTTGAGGTGGATACTGAGGTGGGTATGGCTGGTGAGGAGGAACCACCAGTATTTCTTAGTTGTATGTGTGGTATATTTGGTGGTGAGGTGAGGTATGGTATGGTGGGTGAGATCCATAGGGTGGATAACCATAATTTTACGGCTGTTCAACTCTTGGTGGTGGTGGAGGATAAACTATAAGTTGAGGAGGATAACATGTTTAGGTTGATAATAAGTAGGTGGTGGCGGATAGCTCATATGAGGAGGTAGATAGGTTATATTTACTTGGGGTGGATACACCTCAGTCACGGGAGGATGATAGAGTAACCAGGATAGGTCCATGAACATGCTCATATAGACCATGATACTGAGGTGGTACCGGGTGAACTTGAGGTTGTTCTTGTTGAAACTGCGTTGAGGGTACCTGATTTGGATGTTGATCAACTATTTCCACATGTCCCACAACTGCTGGTTGACCATCAAACTGATTCTGATTCAACTCACTAGCCTCTTGTTGTGACCTCAAACTTTATGCACCATTAACTTCATGAGTACTTCTATGGGTTCCTGCCATTCTGAAGGATCAAAAATATTAGAACAGTTCTATATGGTCTAAATAAATCTTATCTCAAAGGAAAAGAAGCCTAGAATAGCAAAGAATCTTCTCTTTGATACCAATTGTAACGCCCCGTTCATGGATACCAAGTCCTTATCCGGAAAAGAATGTTCAGCACGTATAACATTATATAAATCTAATATTATACGTATGCCACAACGTCATCGTATCGAGTTAAGCGTACAAAAGATAAAGAGACTCAGGTGAAAACCATAAATGCTACTAGAATTACAACGCCATCCGACATTAAAGATAGAAAATGGATCATACAACGAGTATCTTACATTGTACGAAACTCTTACAAACAGAAAAAGAAGCTTATCTCACAATAAAGAAGCTTACACTACAAAAGTATTATAAAAGAAGTACAACATGTCTTGATATTTAATAAAGTACAACATTTTATGAAAGTATAAAAGCATCTAAATAAGCACGGCATAGCATCATCAAATGTCATCCTCAAAGTCAACACAATCCGGCTAAACTTGTACATATTCTCCCACAAAGAAAACACAAAAATATGTAGAGTGGTATATACAAAAGTACATTGTAAAGGTAGAAGCTATCAAACAATTATGCTTTACAATGAAAGGCAAATGTTTTATTATTATTAAGTTGTCTTATATTAACACGACTCAAACTCTAGGGTTCACTTCATGCTTATCAACTTGAAATGAGATCCTACTTTGTTTCTAGCTTAGCTTATCTTTGTTACATCAAGAATTCAAGGGCACTATGCGTGGTGCTACTCGTAATGAAGCATATGGTTTCAACCTATTAGTAGTGCTACACTAATAGCCACAGGCTAGTCTCGATAGTTTGTGTGTTCGGCGAAGTCCCTCCACTCCTGGTGCCCCTCAAAGGGCAGTATAGTTATTCACTTTATATTGACCACACCACACCACACATCATGATATTGTCCCGTGCCTTACCAAGAGCCTTGATATTTAGTCTTTTAACTACACAATTATGTAAGTTATTAATGGTTAGCAAGCCACGTAAGTGTTTTCAAGGAAAAATATCACGTAGACTCCTACACCCTCAATTAGACAACTAGACATTAACAAAGCCTATCACATACACAGACATTGATGGATACTAATCCACCAACGCACAAGGCCAATCATGATCTTCCGACGACCCCGAACCTCAACTCTTAGTAAGAATCCATTCAGTGCCAGAACTAAACTCAATAGAAGCTTAGCCATGGCTTCGTTAAGTATTGTAGACCATATTAGATTATACAACTGACCATATACCAAAATTGAGCATTAAAAATAACATGTCCGAAAATTCAGGTTGAGGTATGTGCTCGGCCTTCCAGGCCTATTCCTCAGAAAAAAACTACATTTTCAAGCATGGTCCGGACTTTCCCGGCCAGTGCCCAAAAACAGGCTTCTAGTTTTTATTCTATTCGAGTTCAGGCATGGGCCTGACCCTTCAGGCCTATGCCCAAAAACTGCCTGCACTTTTCGTAGTTCTATGTGAATTCCATCATTTTCAAGCCCAAAATCAGACATTTTGCGTTCCAAAACACCATGAAAACATGTACTAATCATACTATAGTATTTCATACTTCAAGCAGCAATCAATATCATGAATTCTATGTTAGAAGTAGCGCCCGTAAGACAATTTCTGTAATTGTTTTTATAATTAATAAATGACAGATTTATTCTCATCTTATTATTTGCTTCGTGCTCATAAGTAATACACTGCTGAAAACCCCAAGTTGTATCATATGTAGCCATATAACTTAGTGTGTGTGTCACACGTGATGATTAAGTTTATGGTGATACACTTGAACCATTAGTCCATTGTGAACATAATCAAAGTATGGGGTCTATTGATTAAACCACCATTAATGCACCTAAATCACTTTAAGGTGTTACCGTCTTATCCGGACCGTCGATATTGGTTATCTAAGAAGGGCATTTATATAAGATGTTGTCATATATGATTGGACCGATTTAATCTGCATTTCTCATATAATTCCGTGATTGAGAAATCTTATTAAATCACAAGATGATCATTTATGGATTAACCTTAATCCTGAAAAGATTGCAGTCTCGTGCTTGTTTCAAGATAGGGTTTGATGTGTTCGTTAAGGGTAGCTATTAGGCGCGGTCCGAATCAATTTCATGTTGGCACTATTTTGGGATAAGTGAGGAGTGTGTGTCTCACAGATATGGAATCCATTCCTTCCTACGGGAAGTAGAAAGACAATCCCCTTATTTGTTAATCCTAGAAACTGATCGATCGGCCGAGTTCATATTGGTTATGAACTAATTGATCACTAGTGGGTTGATGGTAAATAAGGATAAGATGTAGTGAAGAAGGTTTACGGAAATAATCCCCCTTCGTTACGGATAGTTTATGGAGGGTTGGTCTGTATGTAATGATTATATCAGTGGACACTTATTGACTCGACTTTCTGAGAATAAGTTATCTATAATCGAAAGAGTTCTGTTTCGGATTTATGGTGGCGTAATTATGGAATTAATAAGTTCAGTAGAAATATTCTGTTCGATGAATATTTTATTTATTGTAGCCACTGCTTATAGGTCAATGGTCCCTGGGTTGGCTTCTAACACGCGAGTGAACTCTCATTTCGTGGAACCTCGAGAATAAATTAAATAGTTGGTCTATTTAATGAATATGCGAATTTTATTTATTTGGTAAATAATATGTAAAATAGAAAAGACATATTCTATTAAATTTAATGGCATGCGGCACCATACTTGTGAGGAAATTAGTGTTAGACATATTTTAGTTTTAATGATGAGTGCCAGACTAGCTGTTATAGAGCAAAGGCAAAAAGATGTCTAGATTAAATGTATAGGTTTACTAGAGTTTGATCTTTGTATAGGTTTGATCAAACAAGCACTGTAAAAAGGTCAACTGACTTTTTCAGCAGACCTGTCTAGGTTAGTAGGGCGCCTAAGTCAGTAGACTATCTAGGAACCTATTGATGGTAGAAGGCTGAGGGTTCAAACTCTGTAATGAAGGTTGATGGTTGAAACTTAGTATTGAAGGCTACAGGATCAAACTTCGTAATTAAAGTCAAGGATATGTGATCAAAATTTAGGGAAGTCTGTGATGACCTAAACTGATCACATATACCTTATGAAGAAGGTCTAAGTTCCATTAAATTTCAAAGGTGATTGGAAATTGGTTATGTTCTTCTAAATGGTGTACTCTAACTTCGTAATAAAAAGTTTTATGAGAATCAGTCAGCTGATGTGTTCATCAAAACACAGCAGACTAAAAGTCAGCTGACAATCAAGGACATCAACAGACTTACACATCAAATATCTGCTAAATGTTTAATTCGAACTACTACAAGTTTTTCTAGAAGATTAAATGGATATGGATGATTTACAAGCCTTGGATTAATTAGTCAATCAATGGACAAGATGAAATGGACTTTGTAAGGATTTCAGAGCCTTATTAAATGCAATTATATCATTGGTTGATAGACAGGACTGTCAGAAGGACACTGTCATTGTCAGTCAGGTACAACAAAGGTATTTTTAGGGATATTCAGATAATCCTACAACGGTTATCATTCAAATTCAAATTCAAATCAGAGGATCTACACCTATAAATTGAGGACTCCCGATTAAGATTGTAAAACTAAAAATACATACGAAGCAACTAAGTTTTTGAGCAAGAATTTGTGCAATCTGACCCTGCTGATACATAGAGTTTTAATCTACTGATCAAGTTTTTCTTCAATTGTTTCCTACAAATAAAGACTTATCCACTTTACTCACTGAAGAACTTAGGCTACTGATTCATTCATCCTGATCAGAAGTCTACTGAAAGTAGAATCACTTTCTTGATTCAAACCCTTCTTTTTCAAGGAGTCTATTATAGACAGAGAAGCACTTAGGTGTCAAGAACTGTTGTTGTGCGGTGGAGCTGTTAAAGAGGCAAACCTACCCTTGAAGGACCAGTGGAAGACTTAGGAGCAGCAATACAACCTGTTTCTCATTTTTCAGTTTCTGAAGCCATAGTCATTGGTTAAGGACAAACAATTTGGGGATTTTTGTAACTGCAAATCCAAAAGTCTCTAGTGAATTTCCTCCAACATCACAGGAGAAGAGTGGGCTGATAGGATTACACCACCTGGAACCACTATAAATCTTTCCTACTTTAATTTACTGCATTTACTTTTTGCAATTTACTTTACTTGCATGCTTATCACATCAACCTACTGAACCAGCTACTGAATCACACCACTTGCACTACTGAGTATCTAATATTTAGTATCATATTTAAATAAACAAGTAACAAGGCTTAATTTATTATATTCCGCTTCAACAAATTCATGAGATTTAATAGTCTACAGACTACTGATAGTCAGCAGACTATTAACCCCTGTTGAGTTTGTAAAACTCCAAAAAAATTTTATGTGTTAAGTTTATTCACCCACCTCTAAACTTAACCAAAGCCTTTTCAAGGGACCAACAATTGGTATCAGAGTAGAACTTATGTGCTGAAGTAATCCTTCTTGTTGTGCTTCTGAAAAATCTTTGAAAACTATTTAAGTTTCTATTTTTCAAAGTTTTGCATCATGGATAACAATCAGTATGCTAGGACACTGTTGATGTGTTCTGTTGATCATTTTGATGAGTATAAGAGTCTTATGCAGGCTTATCTAGCTGCAACACATGTTGAAATGATGGATGTGTTGAGTGATGGACCACTTGAGATCACTAAAGTCATAACTATTGATGGCCAAAATCAGACTATCCCAAAGCCAAAGAATGAATGGGATGCTGAAGATAGAAAAAGGGCAAACCTGAACAATATTTCTATTGATATTATCTACAGAACTTTAGATAACAATATGTACATGAAGGTGAAATATTATAAAACTGCCAAAGAACTATGAGAGAAACTACAACATATTTGTGAAGGCACAGATGCAATCAAAAAGAACAAGATCAGTGTGGCCAAGCAAAAGTTTGAAGAGTTCAAAATGAAATCAAATGAGACTATTGAACAGATGGAGTCAAGGTTCAATGCAATTCAGGATGAACTCACTCTGCTCAATGTTGTTTATACAAGAGAAGATATCAACACTAGGATTCTCAAGGCACTACCTGCAAAAGAGGTCTGGGAGATGAAGGTTACTGCAGTGGAGGAGTCTAGAAGTCTACATGAGGAAGACACCTTCAAATTGTTCTCTGATCTTAAAGCCTATGAATTTAGCAAGGATCTAGTTTATAGATCAGATCCGAACGTGGTCTGCATTTAAGTCTTTGAAAAAAGAAGTGTTGGTCCATTGGAAAGGCTTACACAAGTTTAGAGGGGGGAATAAACTTGTACTCAAAAACTTATTTGCACCCCAGGAATTAAGTTTCATGAAACTCAACCTGAACTGGAAAACTGATGTTCAATATGACTCGGCACAGTTCTGTTCCTACCCTTCAACCATGTATTGGAGTTGGCTAATTCAGCTTAGCTGGTGCTAGAACTGAACTAACTAGCAGCGGATAAGATCAAACCTTTTGTGCAATAGATGTGTCAATGAAGATCCTAATCTCATATGTATCAGTTCTGTGCAGACTCAGTGTCTGATGTTTGCTGAGTGTTGTGATGATATGATAATACAATAAATAGAACAATCACAACACAAATATAAATGCGTAAAGTAAATCAACACGTGGTTTGTTTATGGAAGTTCCGGGTGGTGTAATCCCGTACGTCTCCCCTTCTCCTGTGGTGTTGGAGGTATCACTAGAATCTTGAGATAACTTTTACAGAATCCTAGCCTAATGACAGTCCTTCACAACACCCTAGTTTCACTGTCCACACAGAATGAAGAAAGGTGAGATGGCTCCCTTCACGCTGCTCACTGATCCTACGAAGGTGAAATTACTCATTAACCAGCTCACCACAAACACAAACACAGTCCACAGACTGCACCAACAGCTGTGGCAACCAAGTTGCAACCGTATGAGGAAAGGTGGAGTTGCTCTCCCCAAACTATACATAGCCAACCCTTTGTCACACAAAGGTTAGGTTTAGAATCAATCAAGAGATTAATCCAGTGAGCTGTTTGGTTCTTCTAGATATGGCGTTGTAGCTCGTAGGTGCCTGCTTCCCCCTTAATGGGTTACTGGATCTTTCTATGTAATCTTCAAGGCAACTTCATTGGCTTCTCTCTTTCAAGATATAGATTCTGATTTTCCGGATATGGATCTCTCTCTTCTTGATCTGCATAAATAGATATGTGCTTTGTAAGCTTGTCCAAGATCTGCTCTTTTCAAGCACTCCTCCCTGTGTATTTATAGGGGTAATGTAACGGTCAAATAAGCTTTATAGCCATTATATTTGTCTTTTAGCCAACGTTCATATGTACGGTCTCTGTGTCTCTTTCTTGATCTGTACTTTTCAGTTTTCAGTCCTTGATTCAACAATTCAGCTTTTCCAGATTCTCAGTTCTTTCTTGACAAGGCCTTAACACTGTTTTCTACTCTTATTCAAAAACTGATTACCTCATATACTTGACATCTGACTTCAATTAGCTAAGTCAAAGTACACCATTCAGCTTCTTCACTAATTGAGTCTTCTTCACCTCAGTTCTTCTCTTCTCAGATGTATCCTTAGTTTGCTTGCTATGACTCAGCCTTTCGCCTAGTTCTTGTCTATTACCATGCTTGTCTGAAACAACCTATACAAAGCTCAGACTCTAGATAGGTCCTATCAGGGCTGAGCAAAAAACCAAATAAACCCAATCCAACCCAAAACCCAAACCGAATCAACCCAAAACCCCAATTTTTTTGGGTTGGGTTTTGACCCGAACCAAAAATATTTTGGGTTGGTTTGGGTTTTTTTATTTTTTTCGGGTTGACCCAACCCAACCCGATATATATATATATATATATATATATATATATATATATATATATATATATATATATATATATATATATATATATAGTAAAATGGTGTTATCATATTGTTTCTTTGTCACTTCATTTTCGATTTCCGTCTCACGATTCTTTGACCTTTCATCGAAAAAAGAATCCGTGTATGTTTTTTTTAAGTATGACTATTTCAAATATGATTATTATCTCTATATGTTGTTGGACTCTTAATTATCAAATTTTACTGTATACTTTCCTAAAAAGTGTTTTCTGTAATGATTATTGATATGAACATATGGTATGAAACTCGAATTTTGATATATACATGTGTGTGGAATTTATATCATAAATGTTCTATTATAGATGCATGTTTTATGGATTAAAACCCGAAACCCAGCCCAAACCAACCCGAAACCAACCCAAACCAACCCATTGGGTTTTATAGTCAATTGGTTTGGTTTGTGTTAGTTTTTTCTTGAACCAACCCGACATATACTATGTAAAAACCCAACCCAAGTCGACCCAACCAACCCAAGCTCACCCCTAGGTCCTATACATTTTTCTCAAGACCATTTCTTGCTTCTTCTTTCATTATTCACTATAACAGTTAGTTATGACTCCATCATCATGGGTTATAAATGAACTTTCTAAGTGCGTGATGAATCATCATGAAAACAAAAATTTTACTTCCAACAAGAAGCAACAAAGACAACTGCCCTGGCTATTGCACATGTTGAAGAATCATCAATATGCAAGATGATGTTTTGGATGAAATGCAAGAGCTGATTTCTCTACTGACCAAAAGAATCAGAATAATGAAATCTGGAGAGGCATTTCCAAGGAATTCTGGCAAGAAGTCTGCTGAGAAAAAGGAAGAATCCAAAAAGGATCATGACTTTTTGTGCTTTCATTGCAAGAAACCAGGACACTTCAAACGTAACTGTCCTGAGTTGAAGCAAATGAAGGATCTTGACTACCTGTGCTTTAATTGCAAGAAACCTAGATATTTTAGACCTGACTGTCCAGACCTGTTGAAGAACAGGGGTCAGCAGAGAATACCTGGCAAGAAAGCATTGGTTGCTGATGATGAATTAGGCTATGAGGTGGAATCAGGAAAAGGAAATGAATCAGATGACATAGCACTCATAGCTGATATGGATGATTATGCTTTAATGGCCAATATGGCTGAAACAAGGGAGGTATACAATTCTGTATCTATGAACACTCGTGCTGATAGTGATTGTGAGTCCACTTGTGGATCTAATCCTAAAATTTCTGACAGTGAAGAACATCTAGATGCTCTCCTTAATCAACTGAGGAAAATACAATCTGGTTATGAGATTGTGAAGGCTGAAAGAGAATTACTTCAAATAGAAATTCAAAGATTAAATACGGAATTAAGAATTCTCAAAGGTATGGAAAAAGATTATGAGCAGAGTCAACATAAGCCTATTGTACCTGCAGTAGCTGCTGAATCTGCTGCACAATCTAGTTCCACAAGTGCATTCAAATCAGGAAAGATTTATTGTGATAAAACATGCCTTGGATTTGAAACTCAACAATCCTCTAAGGGTGGATCAAGTAAGGGTGCTGAACCTAGTACCAGAATTGGTCCTAGGTTTGTACCTGCACAAGATCCAACTCGTCAAAAGGTTACTGAGGCTGTGAAACCTAATGAGAATGCTTCAAAGAAGCAAAATTAGAAGTCCAAAGAGATAGCAGCTCCTAACAAAAAGGGTGCATCCAAAGGTAGGACTACTGGACCCTTTAGGCCTGCTGCAAAGTCTGCTGGACCACAAAAGGTTAAAAATCAGAAATATTCCAAGGATAAGAATACTAAACCCAAGAATGTTAATCATTCAAGGGATACTTATCTCAGGAGGAAAGACAGATTGTTCCCTACTGAAGAAGATTGGAATATTCCTGCCCGTGATGCTAGAAACAATAGATACAACCATAATGCTAGGCCTAAACCTTAGCAATGGAATCAACAGAGGACTCAGCAAGGGTCTTACCAGAGACCTCAGCAGAGACCACAATATAGGGTTGTTCATAACATACAACGAACTTATGGTTATACTAATGCTTTTAACAACATAAATCCCTTCAAACAACACTATGTACCAAAAGGCTAGCAACCATATGTGAATCCCACATAACCAAATGTTAGACTCTATGGAAATGTAGGATACATATAAGAACAAAAGTGCAACACTTTCCAAAGAAGACCTTATGGAAATTTGCCAAGGGTTGTGCTTACCATTGACCATTATGGACCCAAACAGGTTTGGGTACCTAAAACACATTAAATTTGGTTTGTAGGGTGTCTGGTACTTTGACAGTGGATGTTTCAGACATATGACAGAAGTAAGCACTGTTTGACAAATTATGTGGCAAAGAATGGACCAAATGTTAATTTTGGAAACAAAAGTACACGAGGATACACAACAGGATGTAGAACATTGGTGAGGAATGGTTTGACCATCAAGAATGTTGCATATGTTGAAGGCTTGGATTACAACATGCTGAGCACTAGACAATTCTGTGACATGAGTGAAATAGGAGAGCAAGTTGTTTTGGTAGGAAGAAGACATCTAAACATATATGTAGTAGATTGGTCTCTGGCTGTTCGAAAACATGTTTATTAGTGCATACAAAGTTAGAACTCAATTGGTTGTGGCATAAGAAATTGAATCATCTTGACTTTGAAGATATCAATCAATTGGTGAAGAAGAAGTTGGTGGTTGGTTTACCTTAAATCACATATAAGTAATATGGAATATATGATGCCCGTCAGCAAGGTAAACAAACAAAGTCAAGTTTCAAGTCAAAAACTAAGCAATCAACAAAGAGAGTCTTGGAAGTGATGCATATGGATCTTTTTGGATTAGTAATACCAACAAGTATAACAAGGAAGAAGTACACACTAGTTGTTGTGGATGACTTTTCTAGATTCACTTGGGTGATTTTTATGAACAAGAGAAGTGAGACAGTTCAAAAGATGCATGAACATTTGAAGATATTACAAAATTAGAAAAGTGTGATAGTAGTGAAAATCAGATCAGACAAGGGTACTGAGTTCCTAAACAATGTCATAAGAGAATACTGTGAACAAAATGGTGTGCTGCATCCATTAGCAGCCGCTGGAACACCTCAGCAGAATGGGGTTTCTGAGAGAAGAACCATGACTTTGAAGAAAGCAGGGAGGACTATGATATGTGAAGCAAAGCTACCTAAAAGGTATTGGGTTGAAGCAATCAATACAGCATGCTAAACACAGAATAGAACCTCAGTGAACAAAAAGATTATGAAGAGACACCTTATTAAATTTGGAATGGAAGGAAGCCAAACATTTCATATTTCCATCCATTTGGGAGTAAATGCTTTATCCTAAATCATAAGGAACAACTGAAGACTTTCCAATCAAAATCAGATGAAGGAATCTTTTTGGGTATTTCTTTAGTCAGCAAGGCATTTAAGGTGCTGAACAAAAGGACACTAAAACATGAAGAATCAATACATGTTGTGTTCGATGAACCTAAGTTCACTTGAATGGAAAATGAAGAATTGTTAGAACCTGATGTGAATCAGAAAGTCACTAAACCAGAATATGTTGATGTTCTAAAGAAGATAAATGACATAAATTTTTATGAATCTATTTTTGAAGAAGATCCTGCTGAAGAACCTGCTGGTAACACTACTGATACAACAATAGATACAATTCAAGGATCTGCTGATCCCCTTACGGATCATACAGTAGACCCTACTAAAGATCAGGTTCCTATAAATCAAACAAACCAATATTTACAATGGTTGAAGGATCACCCTGCTGAACAAGTAATTCATGACATACAGCAAGGTGTAAGGACTAGAACACAACTTGAAGCCATGTTTACGTGCCTTTTGTCTCAAATTGAGCCTAAAGTGGTTGAAGAAGCAATTTCTGATCCAAATTGGATAATTTCTACGCAAGAAGAACTGAATGAGTTTTAAAGGAATCAAGTTTGGACACTGGTGGATAGACCCATTCATGCAAATATCATAGAAACAAACTTGATGAATCTTGTACTATTGTTAGAAACAAGGCCAGATTAGTAGCAAAAGGCTATTCTTAAGCTGAAGGAATAGATTTTCATGAGACATATGCCCCATATGCAAGAATGGAAGTTATAAAATTATTTTTGGCATATGCTACACACAAGAACATCAAGGTATACCAGATGGATGTAAAGAGTGCCTTTCTGAATGGCATTATGGGAGAAGAGGTTTATGTTCAGCAACTTCCTGGTTTGAAGTAAAAGAACAAGAATATAAGGTGTACAGACTCAACAAGGCACTTTATGGACTAAAACAAGCACCAAGAGCTTCGTATGAGACTTTATCTCAATTCTTAGTGAGCAATGGTTTTACAAAAAGAACTATTGACAAGACACTTTTCAGAATCAATGATGGTGATAGCACCCTTGCTGGTACAAATTTATATGGATGACATTATATTTGGTTCTGAAAATGATATGCTATGTGAAAAATATGCTAATCTCATGAACCACGTTTCAAAAGAGCATGATGGGAGAAATAAATTATTTCTTTGGATTGCAAGTCAAGAAAATGTATGATGGAATCTTCATTCATCACACTAAATACACCAAGGAGCTGTTAAAGAAGTTTGGAATGGAAAGTAGTAGCAAAGTATCAACTCCTATTGGTACAAGCATAAGGCTGGATGAAGATAAAGAAGGTAAAGATGTTGATCAGACTTTATGCAGAAGGATGATATGAAGTTTGTTGTACCTCACTACTAGCAGACCTGATATATCCTTTGCAGTAGGTGTATGTGCAAGGTTTCAATCAAAACCTAAGGAAATCCACTTAGTAGTAGTAAAGAGGATTCTAAAATATTTGAAGGAAACTGTGGGAGTTGGGATATGGTATCCAAGAGATGGAAGCTTCAAAGTTGAATCTTATTCAGATTCTGATTATGCTGGGTGTAAGATTAATAGAAAAAGTACAACATGAACTTGTCAGTTGATGGGCAGTAGACTTGTTTCCTGGTTCAGCAAAAAGCATAATTCCATATCAACATCCACTGCTAAAGCAGAATACATTGCTGCAGGAAGCTACCGTGCACAAGTTTTATGGTTAAGACAACAACTTAGGGATTATAGGATTGAGGAAAGAGAAATTCCCATAATGTATGACAACACAAGTGCAATTGCAAGCACAGAAAATCCTGTTTTGCACTCAAAGACCAAACATATTGATGCGAAACATCATTTTATTAGGGATCATGTGGAAAATAAAGATGTCGCGGTTCTCTATATCCCTACTGAGGACCAACTTGCTATCTTTACAAAACCTTTGGATAGTGAAATATTTGCTAAGTTAAGAACTGAACATGGCATTATCAAGGTTGACTGAACTACTGACAGGTCAGTAGGGTATTGGAATTCACCAAGGGGACAAGTCTTGGCCCTACTGGGTGAGCTCACTTGGGAGATTAGTCATTGGTATCAACAATTCCTAAGTAATATTTTAGTTTGGACAATTGAACAAAAGAAGTTGCCAAGGGGATTGGTCTTTGTCCTATTGGATGAGCTCATTTGATAGATCAGTCATTGGTATTAAACTTCGTCTGGTATTATCAATTGGACAGAACTAAGTTATTAGAGATCAGTTGTGCATTTTTTATATCAGCAGGCTACTGAACCTGCCGAGTCTAATGAAAAAGTGCAGCAGACTACATACTCTACTGAAGGTGAAGTCCACTAAAGAAGTCTGTTGTATGAAACGTTGCTGATAAAGTCAGACTTTAATGAAAGTCAACAGCCGAGTAATGGATATTAATCTTATCATTCATACAGCTGTTACAAGTATATAGCGGTTTCTTACATTAGTGGGATCAATTAGTGGGACACATAGCAGTACCACATTTAATTCAGACAGAAATCATGCGATTATGGCATAGTACATGCACAGTACCTGCCTGATGGTTTTTAGCCCACTACTTTCTGCTATATATACAAATATACACTCAGCATATATACACATACCTTCTCGTATCAATCTAAATTGAAGAATATACAAGTGTGAACACAGATTTAAAGAGTTTTCTTCTTCATCATTCTCAAGTTTCTACAATGGCGGACAAGGAGATTCATCCTGGTTCAAGTCAAAGTGTGAAAAGCTTTGTTGTTGATGCTCAAAAAGATAGAACTAGCAATAAATCTTGGAAGATGAATAAGATGGTAGGAAGGGTTGGAAACCGTCTTGAATCTCAGATTGGAGAGCATTTCTTATACAAATGTTAACAATTTCCGGAGAAAAATGGTGAAAAGAAATGACAGGGAGGCATTTACAACTACAGTAAATAGGCAAGAAATTGAAGTTACCTCAGACCTACTGAGAGAAGCATTTGGGTTTGGACCAGGGAATGATGCTCCAACAAATCCAGAGTCGATGGAGTCACCAAGATTTGATTTTGTTTGATCAATATGAACCAACAGATCTGCTGCAGCAGCATTGAATATTAATGTGAAGAAATTGCTTTGGAATATAACCTGTTGAGCAAATTGAATGCCAAGAATATTCTGGGTTTTGTTGGAAGTCTTGATACTCTCTCTACAACAAAGATAGACTTGTTGATCATTATTTCAAGAAGCAAAAAGTTTGACTGGGCTGGATTCTTTGCGCAATACATGAAGAAGGTTGTGTCAGATGACAGAGATGGCACAAGGAAATCAAAGACTAAACCTTTGGGTTTATTGATTCAGCCCTTGCTGAATCATCTAGAAATTCTTGATGTTGCACCTTCCAAAATCAACAAGACAAGATACAAACCAGAAATCCATTACAGTATTCTTGGACTGATGATGATGATCAGGATCCGGAAAGGACTGTAAGTGATGGTGGTGATGACAAAAATGATGGTGATGATAATGATGATGGTGGTGAGCAGGAACAAAGGACTAAAGCAGAACAAGATGTACAACCTGCTGCACAAAATAAATCAGTAGAAAAGAGGAAGGCTACTGATACAAGGAAGATCACATAAATGTTGAAGGCTAAGAGGACAAGACATCAATCAGTAGACACTGTTGAGTCTACTGAGGTTCTAGTTGATGTTGAAGCTGCTGAGCCTGTTGAAGTTATAAAGAAAACTGCTGCTGATGTAGTTAAAGAACAAATCAGAGAAGATTCAAGAAAAATGAAGATTGTTAGCAAAGAGCAGTTAGAAAAGGAACTTTTTTAGGCTAATCAACAACCTGCTAAGATGAGAAAACATATTGCAATGAAGAGAGTCCATGGAAAAGGGAAAGAACTAAGGGCTCTTGAAAAGAAAAGAGTAGAAGGACCTGAAGAGGATGTTGAACCTACTGGTGAGGCTACTGAAATTGGTGGTGAGCAACAAGTTAAAGAACCATAGTAGATTGCTGAATCTAAGCCTACTATGGAAGTTATTGCACTTGTTCAAGACCCTGATGTGGCTGCTACAACTCAGGGGGAAGGAGAGTCTGCTGAAATCCCTACTATAGAGCATGTGATTCAGGGGGAACCAAGTGTTGAACATATGGATGTGGTAGGTACAAACTTGCAACCTGAAGAGCCTAGTGACCTATTAGTATCTCCTGAGGATATATTGAGCCATCTTGTTGAAACTCTTGGAAGTCAACAAGATGAGCAACCTGCTTTAAGAAAACCAACCATGCCATATGAGAGAAAAGAGAAGAAGTCAAAGAAGTCAAAGAAGCCAAAGGAATATCCAAATATCAGACAAGTTGAGAAATATTTTAGATGGAAATTTGGAGTATATAAGAAACAGAAACCTACAAGAGAACCTATGACTGGCTTTGAAAATGGGCATTTGACAAGTTGGGAGTGGAGAACTTACTTGGATTAGTTGATACATCTGCGTTGGGAGTATGGCTGTTGTATATCATTGAAAAAGAAAAGCAGAAAGGAAGTGTTATGTTTAGAGATTCCAAGTTTACACTAGATAATGATGATTCATCATCTTCATCTGATTCAGATGATGATCGTTTTATGCATCCAGGAGAGTCCATTAGAGTTGCAGGAGATAAATCTATTGAGGAGACTGGAAAAGGATCTACAGAAAAGGAAGCTGAACAACCTGTTGGAGGTGGCAAGTCTGCTGAGGGTCAGCATACTGATGACTTAGATCAAGGATTGATTCCTGCACTTATTAAAAATTTAGAAGAACCTAATGAAGCAGCAACAATTCCTGAAGATTCTACATTAGAAGCTAATGCTGAAGCTTTAATGATTGAGCTGAATGAAATCATATCAGAAGGATCAGCTTAATATCAAGATAGTATTGACACAAATGAAACCTTAGCACAAGCAGCTGGTGTATTGAAAGAAATTGCTGAGGTTGGTGGTGTGCTTGAAGAAAATATGAATATCTTTGTAGACACTGCTGTGAAAGTGGAGGTTTAGTCTGCTGAGGCACAAACAGCAACTGAACACAGGTTGGAACTACAGGTCCTAATTATTGAGGAACAGATAGTATTGGGACAATGGTTGGACATGATTTGGGACTGGAGGAATCCCCTGTGTCCAGTATGGAAGCTGCTGAGGACACAATTGCTGAAACTTTAAAGGGAAAAGATGTTGTTGTTGCACAATCTGATGTGAAACATCTTGACTATGAATTTGGTGATGAGGAGTTTCAGTTGCCTGAAGAAGAAGTACATGAAGAGCCTCAACAAGAACAAGACCTTATACTTGAGGAAGTACCTATTTTGGAGTCAGTACAAGAGCCACAACCTGTACAAGAACCTGCATTTGAGGAGTTAGTTAGAAATGTTGTTGAAGAAGGTCCTGAACCTCATGAATAGGATAGAACAAGAGCAATTGTCATGAGGCAACCCAGGGCTGAAGATGTTGTTGAACAGCCTGCTGGAGATTTTGCTTGAGGTATGGCTAGAATGAATGCAATTCCAATGCATATCTTGGATGAGTTGAGAGCTGTAAAGGATGATTTAACCCAACTGAGGACTCAATTGAACAGATGTGAGAGGAGATTTGAAGACTTAGTGAATTTGGTGGAAAACAAAGGGAGAACTTCTTAGACAACAGCATCAAACATCACTCATATTCAATTTTCAACCAATGACTTGCTGAGAGTGGTTTCCCATGTTAAGAATGATGCTGTAAGCAGAGACAAGAAAGTGGTAGAGCAGATTGCTTCGTTGCACAAGAAAGTTGACAAGCTTGCTGAGGCACCTAAGCCTACTGAGGCACCTCACCCTACTGTCAATGATCCTAAACTGATTGAAAGGATCAATCTGCTAGAACAGACGGCCAAATTACTATAGTTGATACAGGAATTGAGATTTTGGAAGGGCAACTGAGTAACTTGTTAAACACACAAGAGAGTTTTCTTGGTCTGCTGAACTGCTTTATTGATGATGTCAATAAGGGGAAGAAGGACTTACAAAGATGCAAAAGAAGCGACAAGAATTTACAAATAGATGAGAAGCGGACATCAATGAATTCAAGAAACACACTTTGTGATGCAACTTAATGATGATCCATTGAAGGAGTTTAAAGTTGCTTATGGAGCAAGAAGGAAACCCTATCACGATATGACTTTTATAGAAGGACTGAATTCCTTCCTTGGACATAAATTATAGGAGGCAAGGATCAAATCATTGAGATTGACTAGAAAAACTCCAACACCTGTTAGAGGAGGTCATATTGGAAGATCTGGAGGTAAAATACAGACACCTGCTAAGGAAAAAGTAAAGCTTTGTGTGGAAGAATTCAAGACATACTATATGGGAGGAGGTTTCAATTGGCAAGGTGTCCGGTTAAACCAGAATGAAGCCTGGAAATGTTGGAAAATGGTGCATACTTGGATTGATTTCACTTTAATTGAAAATCAGTGGATGGTGGACATGCAAAGAGAGATAAGAGAATACCAACTTACAAGAGAGTAGGAAGAGGAAAGAGAAAGAAGGAGATAGACACTAGATCAGCATACTTACTTATATTTTTATCATTCTGCTAATCTTAGTTGTAAGAAGTTTTGAACATACTCGAACATCAATGATAAATCAATGAAATTTGCTCTGTTTTTGTGTTTTTATGTTTTTGTTTTGCTATAAGGAAGGTATTGGCATCATCACTAAAAAAAGGGAAATTGTTAGACATACTTTAGTTTTAATGATGAGTGCCAGACTAGCTGTTATAGAGCAAAGGCAAAAAGATGTCTAGATTAAATGTATAGGTTTACTAGAGTTTGATCTTTGTATAGGTTTGATCTAACAAACACTTTGAGAGGTCACCGACTTGTTCAAATAGACTTGCCTAGAGTCGATAGGTGTCTAAGTCGAGATTGTCTAGGAACTTGCTGATGGTAGAATGCTGAGGGTTCAAACTCAGTAATGAAGGCTGAGGGTTGAAACTTAGTATTGAAGGCTAAGGGATCAAACTTAGTAATTAAATTCAAGGATATGGGATCATAATTTAGGGAAGTCTGTGATGACCTAAACTGATCACATATACCTTATGAAGAAGGTCTAAGTTCCATTAAAGTTGAAAGGTGATTTGAACTTGGTTATGTTCTAAATGGTATACTCTAACTTCATAATAAAAAGTTAGATGAGAAGCAGTCAGCTTTAATGTTCATCAAAACACAACAGACTAAAAGTCAGCTGACAATCAAGGACATCTGCAAACTTATACTTCAAATATCTACTGAATGTTTAATTCGAATTAATCCATGTTTTTCCGGAAGATTAAATGGATAAGGCATTGGATTAATTATTCAATCAATGGACAAGTTGAAATGGACGTTGTAAGGATTTCAAAGACTTATTAAATGGAATTATATCATTGGTTGACAGACTGGACAGTCAGTGTCAGTCAGGTACAACAGAGGTATTTTTAGGGATATTCAGATAATCCTACAATGGTTATCATTCAAATTCAAATTCAAATCAGAGGATCTACACCTATAAATAGAGGACTCATGCTTCAGATTGCAACACTGAATACCTACGAAACAACTAAGCTTTTGAGCAAGAATTTGTGCAATCTGACCCTGCTGATACATAGAGCTTTAATCTACTGATCAAGTTTTTCTTCAAGTGTTTCTAGCAAATCAAGACTTATCCAGTTTACACACTTGAAGAACTTAGGCTACTGATTCATTCAACCTGATCAGAAGTCTACTGAAAGCAGAATCACTTTCTTCATTCAAACCATTGTTTTTCAAGAAGTCTACTGAAGACAGAGAAGCACTTAGGTGTCAAGAACTGTTGTTGTGTGGTGGAGCTGGTAAAGAGGAAATCCTACCCTTCAAGGACCAGTGGAAGACTTAGGAGCAGTAATACCACCTGTTTCTAGTTTTCATTTTGTGAAGCCATAGTCATTGGTCAAGGGCAAACAGTTTGGGGATTTTTGTAACTGCAAATCCAAAAGTCTCTAGTGAATTTCTTCCAACATCACATGAGAATAGTGGACTGACAGGATTACACCAACTGGAACCACTATAAATCTTGCCTACTTTACATTACTGCATTTACTTTCTGCAATTTAGTTTACTTGCATGCTTAACACATCAACCTACTTAACCAGCTACTAAATCACACCACTTGCACTACTGAGTATCTAATACTTAGTATCATATTTAAATCAACAAGTAACAAGGCTTAATTTATTATATTCCGCTGCAACAAATTCAAGAGATTTAATAGTCAGCAGACTACTGATAGTCTGCAGACTACTGACCCCTGTTGAGTTTGTAAAAATCCAAAAAGTTTTTAAGTGGTAATTTTATTCACCCCCCCCCCCCCTCTAAACTTAATCAAAGCCTTTTCAAGGGACCAACAATTAGGAAAAGAAATTTTCCTAGATTATGTCAAATGTGTAATTATTTAATTATTCATTTGTTAGATAATTAATGGAAAAAAATTAAGAGATTGATTTTATCTATTTTATGAGAATTATCTCTTATTTTATGGAAAATATATTTTCCTTATGGAAAATAGTAATTGTACTGTGAAAAAGATAACTCTCTCTTTACTAGTTAATTTTCTATATAGAGAGAGGTCCTCCCAACGCAATGAGAGAACTATAATTGTGCCACTTTTGTTAAAAAGAAAACAAAAATTAATTTTCTTGTTCTTGCCATTAGGAGAGGAAAAACCTCAGGTTTTTCTTGAGCATATTCGAGGAGGCTCTACTGTGAGGATCTACGTTCACCAGTCATCGCTGGGAGATACAATCCGGAAGATCAAGGCTTCTCTTCCGTTGGGTAAATATTCTACTTTCTTGTAGTTATATTAATTAATCATTAGAAACAAATCGTGGCAAAATCTAATGCGAATTTAATTCGTAGCTTCCGATGTGCATGATCGAGCGTCTCGATCGGTGCTGTGAATCAGATCTGACGTTCAATTATAGATCGGATCCGGATTTGGTTCTCTGTACCTCCAGTATTCTACAACAATTAACACCAAATTTACCTAGCCTAAACATCATAAAATATAAATTATTCGACATGAAAACCCTCTTACTTGTGATTCCAAACAAAAGCAACCAAAACTTCAAGCAACTGCATAACTCCTTATTCTTCAGCCCCCAAAAACCTAATTGATCTCTAATTAAACCAAAATTAATTAATTGTGATCAAAGGTTTCTAAACAATCTATTCAACATGTTAAACGACTTAGAACATCAGCACTTGATCAATTAAACAAGATTCTAAATCCAGGACAACAAAGGACCTTTTCTGAACTTGAAAACTTTGACACCAAAAGAAAGCTAGCTCTTCCCACGCTGATTCCTTTCTCCAATTAATTCTGAAAACCGATGAACGATTGAGGAGATCCATTGAAAAATCTACTTTTTGTTTTCTTTATCTCTCAACTTCAGAGTTCAAACTTTTCTTTTTGATAAAAGCCTTCTGACAACGTCCATCTAATTAGGGAGTTTGATTTCCCCAAAATAAACATCCAATTACGCCATTTTTTTCTTTTCTTATATTCTTTTATAAACTTAATACATAAATGATAAATATAATATTCTAATTTATGCCAAATGATACAGTCTGTCATTTCCCAAAAATTTGGAATATTACATGTCTCATTGGTGAGCTGAGAAGTCATGAATCGATGCGAGAAATCCATAATCTTTCGAATGTCGACAAGATGGGTAGGCTTTATGCTAAGTACTAGCTAGGGTGGCCTTTGTTATTTACTAAAATTGAGCAAAGTGCGAGAAAGTATCTTGTTTTCTTGAAATGAATTATACATGTGAGTGAGGTCGGACTAGCACATTGCCACGTGTCATCCCCACAATGATCAAACAATAAACAAAGTCATAACATTAAAGGCCAGCAGCCCCACATTAGCCTAAAGGCAGACCTAAATCCCAGGTGGAGGTCGGCCAGGCAAGCTCCCCAGTCCGCTGCTGGTCGGTCAGGGCGCAACGGAGCTCAACCAGCACAGTTCGGACCTTAACAGCCTAAGGGACTCGACGCTGGTCGGCTTGAGTATCTCTTAGCAGAAATAGTCCAAATGCATAATATAACAGATAAAATATGGGAAGATTCCTCAGCCATAAAGGCTCTGGTCCTATCATCTAAAACACCATGATTTTCTCCTAAACTCAAGGGATAGACGCGGTTAAATCTAATCCTTGGAGGGTGCGAAATTAGAGTCTAACATGGACACGACACATGCATGCCTAGGGCATAAGCCCCTCTATATAAACGATCCCAAGAACTACGAACAAACTTGATTCCTGATTCATACACAGGATACGTAGGCAACTTAGGATTAATATCTCAGGCTCCGTCTAAATAACCACAAACCACCCCCGTCTCAGACTTTTTCTAGGATTTAGTCTTGATTCAAATTGTCACTAAGAGAATACGGCCCGGATTATTTAATTGACGAATTCCATAGGAATGTGACCTATCTTCTCACCCTCAAGCAGAAAAAGGAGGAGACTGTGCTTCAATACCTCAAAAGGTTTAATGAAGAGTCTAAGGAGGTTAAGGACCCAGATGAGCACATCCTGATCACTTTATTCGTACCAGGGCTACGGGAAGGGATATTGTATGCAATGTTGAATAGAAAACTACCTAGATCTATGGAAGAATGCATGGAGATGGAGTATAAGCATTTCCAATGAGAGAAAGAAAACCAATTGAAAAGAGAATCGGAGAGAGGAGAGTCCAAGAAGGACAAAACTGAAGATAAGTCTGACAAAAAGATGAAGCTGGTCTGGGACTGGATGACCGTCCCAGCCATAGATTAGCTGGGCAAGAAAGAGGATTTGCAAGAGAGGGACTTCAACCCTCTGAACATATCACGCGTGCATGTTCTCACGATAATGGAAAGGAAGGGGTTGGCCCGAGTTCCGCCACCAATGAGAGGACCTCCAAAAATGAGGGATCAGAGCAAGTTTTGTACTTACCACAAGGATGTTGAGCACGGCGTGCAAAGCTATAGGGAACTGCAAAAAGACATCGATGCAGCAATCATGGAATTCAAGCTAGATGAGGTCGTTGACCGATCTCAGAACTCTAAACCATGTGGTCGCCGAGACTTTAAGCGTAGGAACTATAACCAAGATCGGGGAAGGCAGGATGAGCCCCACAAAAGAATAGACCGATCCCTAGACCATGATTGGCAATTAGACAATCACACCATTAACACAATTAAAACCATTATGGGCGTCCCTAACAGTGAACTTGGGGAAGTAAGTGGGCAGGTCGGGCAAACTGTGATTACAAACAGAGGTTATAGGCCAACTGGTGAAGTGACCTATGGTTCAGGGGACCCACTTCCTTTGGTGATAAACAATGAAGGCATAGTCATTGAGGCCGTGGTGCACCAAAATTAGGTGAAAATAATCTACATGGAAACATGAAGTGCCGTCAACGTCCTTTACTATTCAGCCTTCTAGTCTATGACGCTGAAGGATTCAGAGCTGATATATGTTTCAGCACCGATGTTCAGTTTTCTAGGTCCTCCAATTCATCCTATGAGGATGATCAGACTTGCAACAACATTTGGATTAGGACCAAAAGGTAGGACCCTTATGGTCAATTATGTAGTGGTCATCCTCTTCTACGTACAACATTATCTTGGGAAGACCTGCACTGATCGATCTCCGGGCTGTGATTTACTCAACTCGTATTAGCCTGAAGTTCCACACCACAAAAGGTTCGGTAGAGATCAAAGGGGATGTAGAAGGAGCTAGGAGCTGCTACGCTGCGACAATCAAAATTGTTGGTGTGGTTTTGACCAAATAGGCTTGACATGTTCCGAACATTTATGATTTGTTTTTATTCTTGCAATTTTGTTACAATCTTTCTAATTTAACAATGTTTCAATAAAACTGTACTCAATGAGTACTCGAGCTTACATAACTTCACCATTGTTTTTAATTAAAAGTTTCCAATATGAATGGTTGTAATTAAGTTTGCAAGACAAACACATGCACACAAAATTTGCAAAAGACAAACTCATTACGTCTGCAGGACAGACGAGTTGAGCTCCACAGGATGGACTCCGCTCAAATCATATGTCGCAGGGATCGACAAGCGAGCTCAGAGGTCGACTCATCAAAATATAAGTCAGCAAGAGTGACAATTGAGCTCCGCAGGTCAGACTCAGCAACACATAAGTCAGCAGGACTGCCAACTAAGCTCTGCAGGTCGGACTCAGCAAAACATAAGTGAGCAGGACTGACAACTGAGCTCTGCAGGTCGGACTCATCAAAACATAAGTCGCGATCTTCAAAATCGAGCTCTGCGGCCGGACTCGAAGAAAACATAAGTCGATGGGGCCCGACAACTGAGCTCTTCAGGTTGGACTCATCAATACATAAGTCAGCAGGACTGGCAACTGAGCTCTTCCGGTCGGACTCATCAAAATATAAGTCGATCGGATCGACAAATCGAGCTCTGCAGGTCGGACTCAACAAAACATAAGTCGATGGGGATCGACAACTGAGCTCTGTAGGTCGAACTTGGCAAAACATAAGTCAGCCGGACTTATAACTGAGCTTTGCAGGTCAGACATAGCATTAAAATTAGGTCAGCAGGACTGACAAGCTGAAATCCGCATGAGGGATTCCTCTAAAATCATTAATTCCACAAGACAGACTAGCTGAGATCCGCAGGTCGGATTCATGCGCATTTGTTGTCTGCAGTGACAGGCCCGAGCTGATCTCTATAGACCAGACTCAGCAAGTTCGCAACAGCCAAACTCACTAAGTCTTCAGGACAGACCCGAACAAAAACTTAACAAAAATATGAGTATGCCGTCCAAAAACTACAAGTTAATGCATGGCATACTGGGTGTAAGACACTCCACCATCGAAGAGGTACTTAAAGAAAGTGCTAAAAGTGAAATGCTTAAGAAAGTGCTTAACAAAATATTACTTCTATTATCAACTTATGCTGGTTACACAATGGTTTGAAATAAAGTTTTAAAACAAATGAATTATTACAAGTCCCCGTGCCTACTTAGCTAAGAATAACTGGCTGGACTATGTTGTTGATTTGAAGAAGTAGGAGCAGCCGCATCTCGGCGAGAGTACTTGGACACAGTGTCCACTCCCTTTTGGAAGCCCTTCAAGCGGTTGTCATAGACAGCACCCATGCCAAGCGTATAAAAATCCTTTATAGGAAGATTGTCCATGACAAAGTCCGCAACCTTACCCTTTGCCTCATCCACACCCAAAGTGTATCTGTGGTTCAAGATCAGAGTGAGCAAGTGCTTGAAAGACTAAGAGAATTCATCCGAAGCCTTGTATTTCTGAACAACCTCAGCAATCCGAACGGGAACAGCAGCTTCCAGCTCGTCCTTCTCAGCTTGGATCTTAGCCATGGCCTGCTCCATCCTAAGCTCGCCCTCCCAAGCCTGGAGTTGCTTCTGGAGTGCCGTGATCTCTTTGTCGTTGGACTCAATAGATCCAGTCACCTTTTCCAGACCTTGCCTCAGGTCGGCCACCTTCTTGTTCAGATTGGCAATGCTGGCTGAAGACTTACCCAGCCTTAGGAAAAATTCATGGCCGACCCAGGTTCCTTGCATGACAGAACATCAAGAGTGAGGAACACTATCAGAATATAGTGTAAAACCCAAGTTAGAAAAGCAAACTTACGAATTCCGAGGCCTTGAAGCCATTCTCAGCCAGCTCCGCATCTGTCATTGATGACGGTCAAATTATACCCGTAAAAGACATCAACATTGACCTTAAATCGAGATTAATAATGTATATTTCATATTAAATCACTCATTTATATTTATTATTTAATGTTAAGTGATTATTAATATGATATTTGGTATTTAGCTGTTTTTATTATAAAACGCCGATTTATTGTGCGATAAATGTTTATTTTGTAGATCACGACAAATCGGAAGGATTAATATTGTTCAATCAATGATCTCAAGATAATGATGGAAGGAAATCGGAGCATTAAATGAGAGATTAATCGGATCAACATGCAAGCGTGCAGTGGGGAGCAAGACGGATGAAAAAACATGTAGAATGGGCAACTTTTAGGTTCGGTCGACCGAGCCATCACACTCGGTCGACCGAGGCTCAGGTTTGGAGCAGTTTTAGGGTTTTATCGAGTCTATCTTCTAGAACCTCCCTAAGTCGGCAAAACCTCCTATATAAGCAGCAGCTTCGAGAAATTGTAGAGAAGCCATTCATTCAATAATTCATTCATTCTTAGAATACTCTTCATATCTTGTAGCAATGTAGAATAATTTGAAGGTTTCCAGAGTTTAAGGGCTGCAAATTATGTAAGCCTTTATTTTCTGTTTCTTTTCTTTTAAGTAATTAGTCCCCCCCAATTATGCTTTATTGTTTGAGTTAGTTAATTCATTGCTAGATGATGTAGATCTAGGCTATGACATTAGGGATATGGCGACACCTTGTCTATGGGGATCCCATAACCTACGTCATACACTTAGTATTTATTCATGAATCTGCATTGTTTAATTAATGCGTATCTATGTTAGTTTATATGAATGCTTTACGAATTACTGTTTAATCTGTTCTGTATGATGAAACGCTGAGAGATACGTTCGGGGATGTAATCTGGGGACGAAATTGATTCGGGTGACCGAATGAGTTCACTCGGTCGACCGAGCCCACCTATTCGGTCGACCGAGCCCTGTTTTATCCGTTAAATAGCCACGTCTTTATGGTTAGGTTAACTTAATAGAATTTATCATCTCAGTAGGTATGGCTACGGCTACGTTGCTCGCTTAGTTTAATTAAAACGTGTAAAAAGGAAATACCAATATAAAACTCTTAGGTAGGCTTATGAATTGCTCTTCACGGACGTTCAAATGTTATCTAGGTAGGTTTATATTTGGGGATTGCTAGCACTGATTATACGTCGTCGTAGATTAGCATGAGACTATAACTTGGTAATTGCTAGTTGGACGAGAGCTTGAGTAATCGTTTAGGAAGTACGCCTAACCATAGGAATGTTGCCTGAAGCGAGGTGTCACGATTAATATCGGCATCCTTAGTGTCGTAAGCGTGCAAGTTATATGACATGGATACCCAAAAGGTGAAGTCACGTAATGTAGCACAGTGATCTAGCAACCTAACCGGTGCTAAGTCAAGTTAAAGAGGATGACTCCCGTAGCCAATCTGAGATAGATACAAACGGATTGACAGTTAATAAGTTCAGTTTATTATATAAATTATCTAGGTCCAAACGATAAAGACTATAATTGGGGAGGTTAATTACGTTGTGTCGAGTCGTGTCTTTACCTTTCTTGTTTTATGTTGGTCGTAGACCGCCTCTATTTCCTTGACATGTTTAATTAATTGTTTGTATATAGGATGATCCACAATTGGTTCCCTGTGGGATCGACCTTGATTCACTAGAGCTATACTACGATGGGCCTAGTCCTCTTGCTAGTATTGGTTTATGGTGGTCAAATATATTATAACCTGATTGACCCCGATCAGTCATCCTAGATATCCACTCCAACTTGGAAGCAGCGTCTTCCTTCTGACCAGGTTGGTCCCGAGTTTCTTCAGGAAGAGTCCCATATCTGACCCTCTTTCTAGGCCTACCACCTGAAGGGTGTACAACGACCTCGGCTCGGCCCTTCCTCTAGAGCTAGCGGCCTTCTTCACTGTATGTGGATCAGACAAATCTAGAGAAGTTAGATCAATGTCCTCTAGAATGGAATGAGAGGAGGTTGGAACTGCTGCATCAACATCCATGTTTGAGCCCAAAGACTAGGCAAGAGGAGGCTTCACACTTGTTGTCCTCTCAGAATTAACGCTCTCCTCAGGCTGACTCATCTAAGCCTCACAATCCCCAATGCCTGCCAACAGATCTGTGAAATCTGCCACCACCAATATGCAAAACAAGGCAACGGTTAGTCAAAAATAAAGACAAGAACAAATGCAGGAAGAGGGCATGAAGTAATAAAAAAAGGGAAGCACTATGAGTATCCATCTCTTCATCACTAAGGGCCAAGTATGGACTGGGCCCAGCATCAGCTAACCGAGCAGTGTTAATCATCTCAAATGAGAACTTCTTGACATCTAGGGAAATTCCTGATTCCTTGATGCCCTGTATAAGCTCCTCGATAACAGTAGTGGGGCATACGTCTTTGAGAATCTCCTCATAATTCCATCGACTCAGATCAGATCGTCAATCATGACAGACAAAGAAAACCTCTCATTCCATCGCTTGTGAGGGGATTTACCCTTGGACAGGATAGGAATGTTCTTTCGGGAGCCAGATCGGCGGGGGAAGTAGTACCATCTGGGAGATTCCTTCACCCCATGTGCTGGAAGAAGGATATGTACAAGTTCATAGAGAACTTGATTCCGAGCATCCGACTCCAGAAGGAAAATCCTATAACAGCCCTCACCCCAATGGGGGCTATCTAGGCAGTACATAACCCATAATAATGCATTACAGCCAGGTAGGCCGGGCAGAGAGGAAACTTGAGTCCGCCTTCATGTTGTTAATAATAAATGGCGTAGTATCCCTCCGGCGGCTGGTGGGCGAAGCTATGAGGAGCCGAAGGGAGCATGGGGCATATCTCATCCTATCTAACCCGTGCTCATCACAAATATAGGTGATTTCATCCTCGAAAATGAGAAATTCACACTGTCGCTACCTATGATTACCTTTTTGACCATCTGGGTTTCTAAGATTACGGTGAGGATTCAAATAAAACCAGCTATATATTCAATAAGAATTGGACACGAGCAGAATGAAGAATGCAATAAAAACAGAAAAGGCGCTTACTTGTAAAAGAGTCAGAGCTATGGGGATAAAGAAGAGCAATCGGCGAAATGACCTTGCTCTTTTGAGTTAAGAGCAATGTAGGGGGAAACAATTGATATGACGGGGGTTATAGACCGCAAACACGTTTTGAGAACCGTCCTCAATCAAACGAGTGGGTAACAACGGCTCAAAACATATGACGCTATGACTGCGCCATGACGGAACTCTTCATAACTGAGTTTGAACCCTCGGTTCTTCAAATCTTCACAACTGAGTGTGAACTTCAGTTCTTCATTCTTGAGTTTAGATAACGGCTAACGGTATTTGTTTTCTCAGTAACCTTTCTAGAGGTAGTTTCTCATTTTTGATCCTAATCTATTACAGTTCTTGTCTGATTCAACCTATACAATAATCAGACTCTACTAAAACCTATACATTCAATCCTAGACATCTTTTTGCTTGCACTATAACAGCTCATTATGACAACTTCATCAATGGGGTTTAAATAAATAAATAAATAAGTGATGAATCATCATCAAAACAACAATTTTATTTCCAAAAATTTCCCCCTTTTTTGATGATGCCAATACCCTCCTTAAAAGCAATGCAAAAATATAGAAAGAGAAACAAAAACAAGCAAACAAAACTGAGAAAATTGATGCTTTATTTATTGATGAAAGTCTGAGTTGCAGTAGTAATAATGTACAACAACGAGAGACTAAAAACTAAGAGAACTATGTCTTCTTCTGAGTTTATGTCTTGTTTTCAGCTTTTTCCTTCTCCAAAATCATCATCTTCTTGTCAAATGCTTCAGCAGCTTCTTTCATTCATTCATAAACTGGGTCGAATTTAGCCTATAATTTCCATGAAGTCATCATGCTGTTTCCACTGAAAAACTTCTTTCTGAACAAGATAGAAAATCTCAGCATGCTCTTCCTTAGTACTTCATCAGTTGTCAATTTGTCCGGTACTTCTATGGAAGATGCTATATCAACTTCATTTGCATTTTCTTTAGCTTCTTTTAACAAACCATCTTCTTCCTATTTGTTTAACTTCCTCCAGGAATGAAGAACAATTCTCTTCATCATGATAAATTTATCCAAATCTTGTTCCCCCGTTTCATTTTCATTAACTGGTATTCTTTTGAAGATGTTATACAACTGTGAGTACAATGCAAGTCTTTTCTCATTTGGTTGAGAAAATTTCATTATCAGCTTCATTTAATCATCATCAAAATCAGCTCTGGCTTTCTTCATTTCATTGAGCTTTTCATCTATTGCCCTAAGAACTCCTGTCATATCTTCTACATTGACATGTAAGATATCCTCATTTTCCCCCTTATTGGCATCATCCATCTTGATCAAACTTTGAATGAACGAGTTTAGATGATGTTGATTCGATGCCAGTATTGTTTGGGCAACTACTGAGTCTTTGACAGTGTTCTCTACAAGAAGTAATCTACTGTAAACATCCTCGCCAAGGTTTTCTAGTAGATCCTGGGTCTCAGTTTTTCTTGATTCTACATAATAGTGGTTTTCCGTATTTCTATTAAGGTGTCACGACAGTTGTTCTTGATGTCTAGCACTTTTTGCATCAAGTTCTTTCTTTCTTCTTTGTTTTCTTCCATTGAATTCAAGACTTTGTAAAAAAATGTTAAAATCCTCTTTTTGACTCTTGACAACCTCATTGTAGTTGCATTTCATTATCTCTACTTTTGTAAGCACATCTTTATCATCAATTGGGTTTTCTTTAGACTTGTGCGTTTCAGAAACACATGCCCTAGCAGGATTCTCCTCAGTTTCCATTACTGACTAATTTTCCAAAATGTCGGGATCTTCTTCAGCTTTCTAAATGAGGTTGAGTTTTTCACTCAGTTCTTCTTTGGGTGGAGTAGAGATAATCTTTTTCAATTGATTCATGTACTCTTCTGATTTTCTACGCTCTGCTGATTGTCTTCTCACTTCATCTAAAGATGATTTTTCAGTAAATTTAACTGGTGATAATTTCACATCAAATTCATCATCCGTATCTTCATTTTCTAGTTCTTTAATTTGGTTAATGTTGGTCCCTTGGAAAGGCTAACACAAGTTTAGAGGGGGGGCGGGGGGTTGAATAAACTTGTCACCAAAAACTTTCCCAAAACTGAAAGTACCCATGGAAGTGAGTTTCTATTAAACTCAAACTGAACTATCAAACTGATACACGATATGACTCAGTTCAGTTTCGTTCTAGCCCCTCTAATCATGTGTAGGAGTTAGCTAATTAAGTTTTGCCGATGCTATAACTGGACTAACTTCCAGTGGTAAATAACAAGCCTTTTATGCTGTAGATGTGACAGTAAAGATCTAATCCTCCTATGTATCAGTTTTGTGCTGACTCAGTTTCTAATGTTTGCTGAGTAAGTGATAGCATGATAATGCAATAATTAAAGCAATTATAGGCCGAGTATAAATGCGTAAAGTAAATTTACATAGAGTTTGTTTATGGAAGTTCCGGGTGGTGTAATCCCGTACGTCTCCCCTTCTCCTGTGTTGTAAGAGGTATGACTAGAATCTTGAGATAACTGTTACAAAATCCTAGCCCAATGACAGTCCTTCACGACACCCTAGTTTCACTGTCTACACATAATGAAGAAAGGTAAGATTGCTCCCTTCGCTCTGCACACTGATCCTTTGGAGGTGCAATGACTCCTTCACCAGCTCACCACTAACACAAACACAGTCCGCAAACTGCACCAACAGCTGTGGCAACCAAGTTTCAACCGTATGAGGAAAGGTGAAGTTCCTCTCCTCAAACTATGCATAGCCAACCCTTTTTCACAAAGGTTAGGTTTAGAATTAATCAAGAGATTAATTCTGTGAGCTGTTTGCTTCTTCTGGATATGTCGTTGCAGCTCCAAGATGCCTTCTTCCCCCTTAATCGGTTACTGGATCTTTCTTTGAAATCTTCAAGGAAATTCCGTTGGCTTCCCCTTATGGAATCTGATTTTCTGGATCTAGATCTTTGGATATATGCTTTTAAAGCTTTTTCAGATCTTCCTTTCTTGAGTGTTTTCCTTTGTGTATTTATAGGGGCAGTGTAACGGTCAGATTACAATTATAGCCGTTATGTTGTCGTTTAGCCAACGTTCATATGTACGACCTTTTGTCGTTTTGTTATTTCAAATTTAATAGGCTTTAACTCAGTTTTCTACTCTTCTTCAATGCTGAGTACCTTATGTTCTTGACATCTAACTTCAATTGACTGAGTCAGAGTACACCATTCAGTTTCTTCATTTCCTGGTAACTGATAATCTTTTTCCTTAAGATTATTCAGCTTTACATGGTCTATAGTTCATGTTGGAAATATAATTTATGTTTTGATGATGATTCATCACTTATTTAGTCTTGATTCTAAACCCCATTGATGAAGTGTCATAACTAGCTGTTATAGTGCAAAGCAAAAAGATGTCTAGATGTCAATGTATATGATTTAATAGAGTCTGATATTTATATAAGTTAAATCAGACAAGAACTGTAATATTTCTATGTCAAGAAACTGAGATAACAAGAAACAGAGTTAGCGGGAAACTGGAAATCATTTAAAGCAGAGCACACCAACGTAAAATTGAAGAAGATAAGTTCGCTGAGGGACACAGACTCAGTTGTCTTATCTAGAAGACTGAAGAACTGAGGGTCACAGACTCAGTTATAGAAGATTGAAGAACTGAGAGTTGAAACTCAGTTATTAAGATTACAAGTCGAGACTATAAAGTTAGACTTCAGGCAAGATTGTGATGACCTGAACTGACTTTATGGATCTTGTATTAATATCTAAGAATCATAAGGACAATGAATTCTTAGAATATATTTGCTTGTGGTTTGCTCTGATAAAAACTCAGTTAATACTCTTAGAAACTGAGAACTGATAATGTTCACAGTAAATCAGTTTTACAACTAAGGTTTGACTAAAACTGAAAAAGGATTCAACCGTTGCAATTCAAGAATTATGATTGGAGGATAATCTATCTGTTCTGACATAATCGTACAAGCAAGAAGCAGGACCACAAACGGCTACAAGAAATTGAATGTCATCAATTTGACCGTTGGATAAACCCCTATAAATAGACTACTTCAACAACAATAAGAAGTGAGCAGGAGGAATTAAAAAGAATCAATCTAGCCAAGAAAGATAAAATTGAGGGGGAATGCCAATCTAAAAGAATTCCTACTAAATACTTAACTGCAAGATCAAGAAATTTCTTCAAGTGTTCTTAAGCATTCAAGGAAAATCAAGATCATTCATTTGAAGAAATACAGAGCCGAACGTAATTTATACAAAAAGAAGAAAAACTCAAATCACAATTGAATCATAGTTATTGATTCAAGTCTCAACATTGATTTTATCAAAGGTTTAGACTGTGAAACACCAAGAAGGTGTGAAGGACAGTTGAGTGCAGTCAGGGAGACTGTGGTTGTGATGAGCTAGTGAAGAGGCAATTCAACCCTTCAAGGACCAGTGTTTCTAACAATTGAAGAGCAGCAATTCTACCTGTTCTACAAGTGTTTAGATAGTGAAGCTAGGGATTAGTCAAGGACTATCAGTTTAGGACTCTTTGTAACTGAGCCATATCAATGAAGTTCTAGTGGAATTTTCCTCTGCATCACATGAGAAGAGAGGACGTACAGGATTACACCACCTGGAACCTGTATAATTCTTGTTTACTTATTTAACGCATTCATTTACTTTATTGCAGTTGTATTCATCTAGTAACCGTTCTTAAATCAAGTAAACAATCTGTTTGTTAATTCATATCTGATAAAGGCTAAACTAATCCGCTGCCGGTTGACTAAGTTGTTGCTTAAGTCTGTTTGACTTAAACTCAGCTCAGTCAACTTAACTCCACACAAGTTTTAACTGAACATTAATCTGTTTCAAATCCTGTTTTTAGGGACAAGTTTATTCACCCCCCTCTAAACTTGTGTTAGCCTTTCCAAGGGACCAACAATTAGTATTGGAGCAGTGCTTCTGTTAGAAGAGATTCAGAACTGAGTTTAACGATCAGTTGTTTGCCTAGAGCAATTGTTGATATCTTACAAACCAGTTGTTGAAAACCCTTTCTGAATTTTATTACAATAGATACATCTAGAATTAGAAATTGGCTAAATAACCCCATGACTGACTATTTGCAGAATGTTGTCTTTGATTTTCAGGATCAAGTATTTGAATGATTCAGTACCACGAGCTCACATACGAATCCGGAACCTCATTTTAGTTATGATGAAGACATTGAGTTTAATGCTAATGTTGCTGATGAATCCAGGGGATTTCCATCCTTAAGTGATCTTTTAGAAGAAGTAGAAAAAGAGTTACTATGAGTAGCTGATCACATAGAAGAAAATTTGACTAAAGGCAAAGATGTTGTTCTACCCATGAGTCGTGGAGGTGAAAGTGATGAGGAAATCATACTGCTAGGAACAACATAGACAAATGCCATTGATAAAGGAAAGCAAGTCTTAACTGATGACGATTCCTCAACAGAAAATTTATCTATCAAACACCAGGAGATAATTGCATCTACATCCAACACTCACACTGCCATGAACAATCAGAGAAATGAAGATTTCAATGAAACCTTGGACATACTCATAAAGGAATTACTGGTAATTCAAAATAATTAATTATGAGAATGTCAAAAAGGATAAAAAGTTATTGAAATCAGAAATTTCAAGATTGAATGTTGAGATCAATTTAATCAAGACTAATAATGGAACCAAGGTAAATCGACCAACTGATGAACTGACAGAAGTAATAAACATTATAGAATCATCAGTTGATCCAACTCCCAGTGTTCAGTTCAAACCTGGAAAACCATTTGGAGATAGATCTGGTTTAGGGTTTGATAATCAGTATAATTCTAAGTTCAGACCAAGATCTGTTGCAATAAAATTTGTGACTAGTCAAAAGTCAGGAACTCAGAAAACTGATAAAGTTATTAGAACTGACAAAAACTCAGCACAACCAAATGTACAAACTGATAGAACTGATAAATCAGTTGGTAAAATGCACCAAGCCAACAGATTTTACAGAAAGACTAGAAGGCTGAAAAAGGCAAAACTGATCCGAGATCAGTATGAAAAATCTTCAAGTCATAGACATCTAAAAATGAAGATAATTCATGGAAAGATAGACTCAGAGGGAAAGGAAGACTATTTCCCACTGATGAAGACTGGAATGAACCATCACATCAGTATCACAAACTAAGAATTGTAAGGACAAAACAGGAAATGTTTGCAAAAACTGACTTTACTCAGTCAAGATATCAAGAGAGGTATAGAGCTAAAAATAAAATCATATCATCGAAAACTAATCAGTTTGTACCCAAACAGATATGGGTACCAAAAGTTTTTCATTTTGTTTTGCAGGAGAAGTATCATTAACTGAGAACTGAAGAAGTGTGATTCACAAAACTGAGTTGTGTTCACAACTTAGTTTTTGAATTTAGTACAAGTACAAGATTGAATGTATGACAGCTGGAATTACACCGCATCTACTCTATTTACTGTTTTCCAGCTACGTACGTCAGAAAAAGACATGACCTTTTCTAATCTCAACCGTACATCTTTTCCACTCATCTTCTTTTTTGCAATCTCAAAACATTTATGACAAGGCGTTTTAAGTCCCACTCAATTCTTAACTACCCTTGCTACAAATTATAAATAATCCAAAATTTTCTTTTATAATTCTTTTCACTCGAATTTTGAATCTACTTTCCATACCCCCAATTTTCAATCAAATCCAGAAAACGATGGCTTCTACTCTAGTTGAACCTGGAATGATCATTTCACTTGATCAATTCATTGCCAAGTATAACGATCAAACTTTAGCCAAAGCAATTGCAGCAAAAATTCAGAAGATCAAAGGTCTGGATGATGTATTCAACATCGATCTGAAAAGAGTATGTCTGGAAAGCATTGGAGACTTCTATGAATTTGGAAGTACAGCTATAGAAGGAGAGAGCACACACATTTTTACCACTACTGTCATTGGTAACCAGATCAAGGTTACTGAAAATCTAATTGCAGAAACTTTTGGATTCGATAAATCTGGAGGAACGTCATCCATCAAGTTGACTAAGGAACAGAAGGAGAAACTATGGAAAGACATAGCAATTGATGCAGAATCCACAGTTTTACAGACCGGGAGCACAAGTCTACTCAAACCAGAATTCAATTTTCTCACCAAGATGTTAGCAAATTGCATAATTGGAAATGCAGGAAAACTTTAGCAATCTATCTGGAGCAAAATTGGATTTTCTATATGTGATTTGGTTTGGAGAAAGTTTTAATTGGCAAAGATATCAATTTGATCAAATAGTGGCACAATCAATTGACACACCCAATAAGAAAATTGATGTCAAGAAAGGTCGATTTTATCACAAAAAGACTCTTGAATTAACAGCCCAAAGAATACTCGATCATTTTGGAATTGCAAAGAGGAAAGAAACACCAATTGCCGATGGGAAGATTGTTACTAAGGAAGAAAAAGCTGGAAAAAGAAAAACTGAAGGTTCTGTAAGTTAACCCAAAAGAAGAAAAGCAAAAAGATGAAGAAAGTTAAAACATGAGATGAAGCCTTAGAACAAGTTGAAGAACTGAGTAAAAGAAGGAAACAGTTGGAAGATTCAGAAAAAGGCAAATCTGATCAAGTTACTGAAAAATCAGTAGAAGTGTCACCAACACAAGTAATAAGAACTGACGTTGCTGAAGGGTCAGCACCAATAGTGAGAATTGAAGTTACTCCCACCGAATCCATTTCAGTTTCGGTAACTGAGGCTTTACCAATTCAAGAACCAGCCACGCATACACAAGAAATGGAAATGACAAAGGAAACTGAAATTGTCTACAGAGAATAGAATATTGAAGTTGACATACAAAAGGAAGCTGAGACTTAGGGGGAACAGACCCTGAGAACTGAGATTGATGATGAAGATTCTGACAGTGAAGAAAGATTGATTGACGAAACAACGTTGAATATGCTTCTTTTACTTTCAAAATCCAAATCCACTCCTCAAGAATCTGCTCCCAGATTAGAACATGAGGAAATAGTTAAAGAATTTTTAGCTCCTTACTCTGAGGAAAATGAGGCTGAAACAGAAACAGAATCAACTAAGATTATCCACTTGGATGAGCTGATCCATGAAGAAGAACCCACTGAGCATACAGTGAATGACATTCCAGTTACTACATTGGAACCTGAGCCTACTGAAGAACAAGTTACTGAAGAATTTGTTAGAGACACAATTATGGAAACTGAGGCGATAATCTCAGTTTCAGTCATTGAAAAAGATACATCAGTCGTCCCAGACACTGCTGAAGGAGAAACCAGCAGAACCGATCTTTTGCAAATTGATGATATTGCAAGAACTGATCCTATGAAAATTGAAGATTCTACTCTAGAAGGAGACCAGGAGATCACAAGAGAATCAGAGGAAATTGTCACACAATCCTCAACTGATCATGGAGAACTTATGATGGCTGATTATGAGCGATTGCACAGATATCGGACTTGAAAATTCAGTTCCATTGCCAATCAAAGAAGTCAGCAAGCAGAAATGGAAGTTGTCGAAAAATGGGTATTTGATCTATACAACATTACAAATCTATCTGAGATAATCAATACCGATGAATTCCTGAATCAAGGATATGCGCTGATCAGAAATAGTTATTGGAAGGAATCCACAGCTGGTGGAAGTTCCAAAAAGAATGATGACGATGATTCTCAGGAAGATCCTAACTTACAAAAATGGATTCTTCCCTCTCTACAAGAAAATGAAACTGCAACAGAACAGAATACTGATGATGATTCTAGTAGTTCTGAAGAATGCAGTGGAACTTCAAGTTCTGAAACTGCATCTGATGCAAAACAAGAAGAAGAAGGAGGTTATCAATCTCCTACTGACAAGTCTACAATTGAAATAGCAAGAACTGTGGCAAACTTGCCTAGAGAAGAATCTGATGATGAACTCAATATACATTTGTCACCTGCAAGAAATATTGATCAATCAAGCCTGGAAGAAGCTAGGAAACAATCCGAAGAAAGAAGAAGATCGGCAGAATATAGAGAAAAATTGAAGCAAGTTGTTATCTCACCTCTAAAGCAAGCCAAATCAACTGAGGCTGAGACAAACAAAGTAAATGAACAACAAGCAGGAAGCTCAAAAGATTTACCTACTCAGGTTGATCTCATTAAATTTTATCATAATGAGATACTCAGAATTCAGAAAGACGATAACAGCTTATTTGGAAAGGTTCTAAAATACTTAGAAGCTAGCAAAGATGAAAGAAGCAATCTTGAAAAGAAAATGGATATCGTCACTGATAACTGTCAAAACACTCTGATTGAGCTTCCGAAAACAACCATTGAAAATGACACTAGAAGAGATGAAACTCTAGACAGATGGGAAGTTATTCTCAATAATCTGGTAGACAGAATGATTTTAATTGAACAGGGCATGAAGGACTCAGTTGTAGCTCAAACCATTTTGGCATCAACTCAACAAACATTGAACGCTTACATCAAGAGCCTGATTCATAAAGATGATGTCAATAAGGGGGGGTCCATGCAACTGAGATGCCACAAGTCCTTACAAACGTTGATGACAAACTGAATGAACTGAAGAAAGCTAGAGGAGAATTCACTGATGAGGAGATGGAACTGATTGTTAAATACTCAGAGCCGACTGACAAAAGAGTTGGTTTGGATTCTCGTCTCTACAGTCTATTCAAAAATTTAGCAGAAAGAGAAGGAGTATCTAAAGAAGAATATCTTGAAATATTTCTACACATGCAGGAGATGCTTATGCACTACTTTAACAAACTCAAGAAATGGGAATAGAATGGTACTCTTGATAGAGTTTCAGATAAAGTTGAAAAGGCTGAACCTGAATTTATTCAGAATTTACTGAAAACAGCCACCAGTGAAAGACTAAGGAGAACTGTCTTTACTTTCACAGTTCTTTTCAAAAGCAAATTTTTCAGCAAGCACAACTTATCGGAATCTTGGAATATATAGGCAAGCATTCATGGAATTGAAAGCACAGCAACAAATGATGCTATGAGAACTGTTGCAGAAGCCTATGATAATCAATTTAGTTTAACTATCAAGTAAAAAGAAACTGTCTTTTAGTTCTTTTTATTGTATTGTATTTTATTATCCAGCACTGTAACTCAGTTATCAAATAAATTCTTCGTTTCTCAGTTCACTATGTTAATTACTGTATCTTGTTTATCTTTTTGCATTGCTTTTAAGGAGGGTATTGACATCATCAAAAAGAGGGAAATTTTTGGAAATAAAATGTATGTTTTTATGATGATTCATCACTTATTTAGTCTTCATTCTAAACCCCATTGATGAAGTGTCATAACTAGTTGTTATAGTGCAAAGGAAAAAGATGTCTAGATGTCAATGTATAGGATTTAATAGAGTCTGATATTTGTATAAGTTAAATCAGAAAAGCACTGTAATATTTCTAGGTCACGAAACTGAGTTAACAAGAAACCGAGTTAGCGGCAAACTGGAAATCAGTTAAAGCTGAGCAAACCAACGTAAAACTGAAGAAGATAAGTTCGCTGAGGGACACAGACTCTGTTGGCTTATCTAGAAGACTGAAGAACTGAGGGTCACAGACTCAGTTATCGAAGATTGAAGAACTGAGGGTTCAAACTCAGTTATGAAGATTACAAGTCGAGACTATAAAGTTAGACTTCAGGCAAGATTGTGATGACCGGAACTGACTTTATGGATCTTGTATTAAGATCTAAGAGTAAAAACTCAGTTAATACTCTTAGAAACTGAGAACTGATAATATTCACAGTAATTCAGTTTTACAACTAAGGTTTGACTAAAACTGAAAAAGGATTCAACCGTTGCAATTCAAGAATTTTGATTGGAGGATAATCTATCCGTTCTGACATAATCGTACAAGCAAGAAGCAGGACCACTAACGGCTAAAAGAAATTGAATGGCATCAATTTGACCGTTAGATAAACCCCTATAAATAGACTACTTCTACTACAACAAGGAGTGAGCAGGAGGAATTAAAAAGAATCAATCTTGTCAAGAAAGATAAAATTGAGAGGGAAAGCCAATCTAAAAGAATTCCTGCTAAATACTTAACTGCAAGATCAAGAAATTTTTCAAGTGTTCTTAAGCATTCAAGGAAAATCAAGATCATTCATTTGAAGAAATACAGAGCCGAACGTAATTTATACAAAAAGAAGAAAAGATCAAATCACAATTGAATCATAGTTATTGATTCAAGTCTCAACTTTGATTTTATCAAAGGTTTAGACTGTGAAACACCAAGCACGTGTGAAGGACAGTTGAGTGCAGTCAGGGAGACTGTGGTTGTGATGAGCTTGTGAAGAGGCAATTCAACCCTTCAAGGACCAGTGTTTCAAACAATTGAAGAGCAGCAATTCTACCTATTCTACAAGTGTTTAGATAGTGAAGCAAGGGATTAGTCAAGGACTATCAGTTTAGGACTCTTTGTAACCAGGACATATCAAAGAAGTTCTAGTGGAATTTTCCTCCGCATCACAGGGGAAGAGAGGACGTACATGATTACACCACCTGGAACATCTATAATTCTTGTTTACTTAATTAACGCATTCATTTACTTTATTGCAGTTGTATTTATCTAGTAACCGTTCTAAAATCAGTAAACAATCTATTTGTTAATTCATATCTGATAAAGGCTAAACTAATCCGCTGCCGGTTGACACAGTTGTTGCTTAAGTCAGTTTGACTTAAACTCAGCTCAGTCAGCTTAACTCTACACAAGTTTTAATTGAACCTTAATCTGTTTCAAATCCTGTTTTTAGGGACAAGTTTATTCACCCCCTCTCTAAACTTGTGTTAGCCTTTCCAAGGGACCAACAGTTCAGTTTCAGGTCACCACAGACTTGCCTGAATCCTGACTTATAGTCACGACTTCATCAACTTCTAACTGAGTTTGCCACCTCAGTTCTTCAGTCTTCAATAACTGAGTCAGTGTCCCTCAGTTTTTCAGTCTTCTAGATAAGCCAACCGAGTTTGTGTCCCTCAGCGAACTTATCTTCTTCAGTTTGCTTATAACCGAGTCTAATCCCTCAGTTTTCCATATGTATACTCAGTTTTCTTGCTGTGACTCAATTGTTCGCCTAGTTCCTATCTATTACAATGCTTGTCTGAAAACAACCTATACAAGGTTCAGACTCTAGATAGAACTTATACATTTTTCTCTAGACCATTTCTTGCTTCTTTCATTATGCACTATAACAGTTAGTTATGACTTCATCATCAAGGGTTGTAAGTGATCTCACTAAGTACGTGATAAATCATCATCAAAACACAAATATTATTTCCAACAATTTCCCCCTTTTTGTTGATGTATCATAACCCTCCCTAAAAGAAATAATAAGAGAATAATGCAAGAAATCATAACAAATTAAAATAACAAACTAAGAGCAGCTGAGTTTAAAACAAAGCGAACTGAATAACTGGATTGATTACAATTTTTCTTTTTTTAAAGACAACATATTTTCTCCAAGGAAAATGCTTCTTTTAGTTTCTAGAAGTCTTCTTGCCTTTCGTTCTTCTCTTGAATCATTATCTCTAGGCTTGATATCCAAGTATTCATTGAAAAACCGATTTACTTCTTTGTTATCTAGGTTCTTGAGTTTTATCAAAATCTCTTTGATCTCCTTATCCATCATCTTCTCTTCTTCTTCTGAAATAAGACTAAGTTCCTTTTCTTTAGTCTTCAGAATATTTTCCCCCTCAGTTTTTGTCTTTTTGCCTTCATCAGCCTTCAAATTTTCCTTCAACCTGGCACAGATTACAAGCTTCTTCCTGATGTTAAACACAGCTTTAATTGAGGCTTCTTCATCTTCCTCAGTTCTTGTTTCTTCAAAGATTTCTTCTGAAATTAATTCTTCGATCAGATTATCAACTGCTTCTCCATTTTGTTGAATAGCAAGTAGATCGGCATCTACTTGTCTGTCTTGTTCTTCAACCAACAGTTTGACATATATTCCTTCAGCTTTGTCAACTCTTTCAGTTTTATCAGCATCAGCATTACCTTTAGCTTTATCTTCCTCCTTGTTTGAAGATATGCAAAAGCTTTCTTCAAATAACTTGTTCAAGGTGATGATGTTGGAGTATTTGTTCAGTCCTGAGTAATGTGCTGTTGAAATAAATTTTTGTAAGTTGTGGAGCTTCTGTTGTAGAGTCTCTATCAGGCTTTCGATGATCATTTTTAATCCTTCCAATTTCTCTTCAGTTTCAGTTTCTTGCCGATGAGATCTTCCAGTTGCATCATGGGGAATATCCTTCAGTAGAGATTTGCTTGTAGACGCTTCATGAGCTTTAGATGAGGAATTGGCTTCATGATAATGACTTAATAACTTTTTGTCATACTCACTCGTGCAAAATTTAGCATCTTCCAAAGCTTCTCTTTACTCCTCGGTATATTCTTCATGCATCTCAGTTGGAAGTTCACTTTCCTCAGTTTCATCTTCAATCCGGATAGTGTCTTCAGTTTCAGTTTTCTTTGTAAGATATTTGTTCCACATCCTTCTTTCTCTCCTCAAGGTTCTGTCATCGAGATTTACAGTTTCAATTGAGCTAGAGTTTGAAGTTTCTCTCCTATCTTCTTCGTCAAATTTCATTTTCTTCGCTCCACTAGACACTGATTTCTATATTACTTATGTTTCTATGGATTTTGAGATGGAGAAATAGTCTAGTATTCTTTGAACTAAATAAGTGAATCCCTTTTTAATAAAAACTTTTCTTCAATAGCCTTCCTCCCTTGGCCTCTTGCTTTTTCATCTGAAACTTGTTTGATCAATTGCTTGAGAACAAACTTGTTCCAGTCAAGTCTTTCTTCAAACCAAATAGCATAGATCAGTTTCATCTTTTATGTTGAAAGTGTGTAGAGATTCCAAGTGTGACCAATAACGTTTTTGGTCAGAAGAATTGTCAAGAATGCGAACTCTTGTTTCTGTTGATAAATAGATCCAATGAAATTCTTCTCATTTTTGTTGAGTGCCGTGACATTCCAAAGTTTGCCTTTTTCTTCATTTCCAAAAGTGAGAGATGAAGATCCTCCAAATATGTCCAAACCAAAGACTAGGGAAAGCAAATGTTCATCAATAGTAATGCTTTTATCTTGAACTGCTGTCCTGAAACCCTTTCCATCAACGGCTATTACGGCGTTTCTGTAGAAATCTTTGATATTTTCTGGGTGCAAAGTACCTTTGTATCAATCAGATTTTCAAGTCCTCGAACCTTTTTGATTTTGTCTGCAATCTGGGTTGAAAGGATGGAGTTTGAGAATTTTTGACTAAAGTCATTCAGACTCATGGTAATTCCTTCATCAATGTTGTATCGCTCCATGGATCTATGAATTAAGAATTCTTGAGGGAGTTTTGAAAATGATTGAGCAAGATTTTGTCAATATATGCGTTTTTGAGTCTTCCAATCATTTTCAATAAGAGTCGTGTCGCAATCAATAAGATTTGTAGGGATGTGCATCTACTTCTTCTCCTTCATTGACATGTGGCTTTAGGTGATTTGTCTTGTCAACCCAAGCGACAGATGGTAGCTAGAAAGTTTTCTGCTTTTGACCAATTTGCCCTTCACCAGCTTTTGCCTTTTTCAGCTTTGTGTAGAAGGTCAGTTTTTTTTGGTTTCAGCAATCATAAGAATTGACTTAGCCTGCAAAACAGTTTAAAGTTTTCTTCGGTACCCATATCTTCTTGGGTCTAGCTGGATTAGTTACTGAAGTATAAACTTCAGTTTCTTTGATGAGAGAATTAACCTTTCTCATCCTTTTTCTAGATAGACCATTACGCTCAACTTTAGTCGATTTCACAAGAATTCTTTTAGATTTATCAACTTTATCTTCTTTGTGCAACCCACTAGGTCTTCCAGTATCTTGGTGTCTAGAGTATATACTCTTTGAAATCTGAAGACTGGGTAAGGGTGTGGAATTATTATTGCTATTGTCAAATTTACTAGATAATAACCTTTTAGCTAGATTTGACATCTCAGTTTCAAGAAACTCATTCTAATATTTTGCTTTGTCAAGTACTATATCTTTTTGTTTTTACTCCAGTGTGAGTTTTTCTGTCAACTTGGCAAGCTCAGAGTTTCTCTGACTGAGTTCAGCGAATGACAATTGAGTTGAAGAATGTACCTTTTCTTGATTACTTGTTGCAACTTCACGATATGAATGCATATTCTTTGGTTGCTTTAATGAATCTTTTATATCGTTAGTTTCTTGCAACAACTTCTTTTCTTCTTCTTCTGAGAAGTTACTTAGTGATGGAACTCCTCTGGACTTGTCATCATGTACATTGATAATAATATCCACATCATCACTGATTTGAGGTTCTGGATTTGCATGTGAATCTGTGGTACTAAACCTCTCAAAAACTTGATCCTGAAAATCAGATACATTTTGCAAACAGTTAGTCAGGTGGTGAGTAAGCCAACTTCTAATTTTAGATGTATTCATTTCGATTAAGTTCTTTTAATGATTGATACAGTGAGGGGTAACCAACAACTGGTGTGTATGATATTTGGATCACTTCCAAACGGAAGAACCGCTCCGATACCAATTATTGGTCCCTTGGAAAGGCTAACATAAGTTTAGAGGGGGGGGGGGTGAATAAACTTGTCACCAAAAACTTTCCCAAAACTGAAAGTATCCCTGGAACTGAGTTTCCATTAAACTCAAACTGATACACGATATGACTCAGTTCAGTTTCGTTCCAGCCCCTTTAATCCTGTGTAGGAGTTAGCTAATTCAGTTTTGCCGATGCTATAACTGAACTAACTTGCTGCGGTTAATAACAAGCCTTTTATGCTGTAGATGTGACAGTAAAGATCTAATCCTCCTATGTATCAGTTTTGTGCTGACTCAGTGTCTAATGTTTGCTGAGTAAGTTATAGCATGATAATGAAATAATTAAAGCAATCATAGCACGAGATAAATGCGTAAAGTAAATTAACACAGAGTTTGTTTATGGAAGTTCCGGGTGTTGTAATCCGGTACGTCTCCCCTTCTCCTGTGGTGTAGGAGGTATCACTAGAATCTTGTGATGACGGTCAAATTATACCCGTAAAAGTCATCAACATTGACCTTAAATCGAGATTAATAATGTATATTTCATATTAAATCACATGTTTATATTTATTATTTAATGTTAAGTGATTATTAATATGATATTTGGTATTTAGCTATTTTTATTATTAAAGACCGATTTATTGTGCGATAAATGATGATTTTGTAGATCACGACAAATCGAGAGGATTAATGTCATTCAATCAATGGTCTCAAGATAATAGAGGAAGAAAATCGGAGCATTAAATGAAAGATTAATCAGATCAACACGCAAGCGTGCAGTGGGGAACAAGTCAGACAAAGAGACGCGTTTAACACGTGTAAAAATGGCTCGGTCGACCGAGCCTATCCATTCGGTCGACCGAGAGTGTCGGCTCGGTCACTTACGGGATTTTCGCGTGTATATCTTCTAGATCCTCCCTAGGTCGGTTACAGCCTCTATATAAGCAGCAGCTACGAAATTTGTAAAACATACCTTAGAATATCATTCAATAAAATCACTCTATTCATATCTTGATTCAATGTAGTTTATTGAGGGTGTTTCCAGCAATTTAAGGGCTGCATTATGTAAGCCTTTATTTTCTGTTTCTTTATTTTCAGTAATTAATTCCCCCCAATTATGCTTTATTGTTTGAGTTAGTTAATTCATAGCTAGATGATGTAGATCTAGGTTATGTCGTTATGGATGTGGCGAAGCCTTGTCTATGAGGATCCCATAACCTACGTCATACACTTAGTATTTATTCATGAATCTACTTGATTTAATTAATGCGTATCTATGTTAGTTTATATGAATGCTTTACGAATTACTGTTTAATCCGTTGTGTATGATGAAACGCTGAGAGATACGTTCAGGGATGTAATCTGGGGACGAAATTGATTCGGGTGACCGAATGAGTTCACTCGGTCGACCGAGCCCACCTATTCGGTCGACCGAGCCCACCTATTCGGTCGACCGAGCCCTGTTTTATCCGTTAAATAGCCACGTCTTTATGGTTAGGTTAACTTAATAGAATTTATTATCTCAGTAGGTATGGCTATGGCTACGTTACTCGCTTAGTTTAATTAAAATGTGTAAAAAGGAAATACCAATATAAAACTCTTAGGTAGGCTTATGAATTGATCTTGGACGTTCAAATGTTATCTAGGTAGGTTTATATTTGGGGATTGCTAGCACTGATTATACATACGTCGTAGATTAGCATGAGACTATAACTTGGTAATTGCTAGTTGGGCGAGAGCTTGAGTAATCGTTTAGGAAATACGCCAACCACGGAATGTTGCCTGGGCGAGGTGTACGGTTAATATCGGCATCCTTAGAGTCGTAAGCGTGTGAGTTATATGAGATGGAGGCACCAAAAGGCGAAGTCACGTAACAATATCACAGTGATCTAGTGACCTACCGGTGCTAAGTCAAGTTAAAGAGGATGACTCCCGTAGCCAATCTAAGATAGATACAAACGGATTGACAGCTTAATAAGTTCGATTTATTATATAAATTATCTAGGTCCAAACGATAAAGACTATAATTGGGGAGGTTAATTACGTTGTGTCGTGTCGTATCAATTTATCTTTTCTTGTCTTATGTTGGTCGTAGACCGCCTCTATGTCCTTGACATGTTTAATTAATTGTTTGTATATAAGATGATCCACAATTGGTTCCCTGTGGGATCGACCTTGATTCACTATAGCTATACTACGATGGGCCTAGTCCTCTTGCTAGTATTGGTTTATGGTGGTCAAGTATATTATAACCTGATTGACCCCGATCATCTTGAGATAACTGTTACAAAATCCTAGCCCAATGACAGTCCTTCACGACACCCTAGTTTCACTGTCTACACATAATGAAGAAAGGTAAGATTGCTCCCTTCACTCTGCACACTAATCCTTCAGAGGTGGAATGACTCCTTCACCAGCTCACCACTAACACAAACACAGTTCGCAAACTGCACCAACAGCTGTGGCAACCAAGTTGCAACCGTATGAGGAAATGTGAAGTTGCTCTCCTCAAACTATGCACAACCAACCCTTTTTCACAAAGGTTAGGTTTATAATTAATCAAGAGATTAATTCAGTGAGTTGTTTGCTTCTTCTGGATATGGCGTTGCAGCTCCAAGATTCCTTCTTCCCCCTTAATGGGTTACTGGATCTTTCTTTGTAATCTTCAAGGCAATTCCGTTGGCTTCCCCTTATGGAATCTGATTTTCTGGATCTGGATCTTTGGATATATGGTTTTAAAGCTTTTTTAGATCTCCCTTTCTTGAGTGTTTTCCTTTGTGTATTTATAGGGGCAATGTAACAGCCAGATTACTATTATAGCCGTTATGTTGTCGTTTAGCCAACGTTCATATGTACGACCTTTTGTCGTTTTGTTATTTCAAATTCAATAGGCTTTAACTCAGTTTTCTACTCTTCTTGAATACTGAGTACCTTATGTTCTTGACATCTGACTTCAATTGACTGAGTCAGAGTACACCATTCAGTTTCTTCTTTTCCTGGTAACTGATAATCTTTGTCCTCAATATTATTCAGCTTTACATGGTCTATAGTTCAGTTTCAGGTCACCACAGACTTGCCTGAATCCTAACTTATAGTCACGACTTAATCAACTACTAACTGAGTTTGCCACCTCAGTTCTTCAGTCTTCTAGATAAGCCAACTGAGTTTGTGTCCCTCAGCGAACTTATCTTCTTCAGTTTGCTTATAACTGAGTCTGATCCCTCAGTTTTCCATGTGTATACTCAGTTTGCTTGCTGTGACTCAGCTGTTCACCTAGTTCCTATCTATTACAATTCCTGTCTGAAACAACTTATACAAGGTTCAGATTCTAGATAGAACTTATACATTTTTCTCTAGACCATTTCTTGCTTCTTCTTTCATTATGCACTATAACAGTTAGTTATGACTTCATCATCAAGGGTTGTAAGTGATCTCACTAAGTACGTGATAAATCATCATCAAAACACAAATATTATTTCCAACAGTTAACGGCTTCTTTGGCTACTTCCAGAACTCCTCTATCGGTGGGTGATTCATGACCATTTAGTTCTGGTTCCTCTTTGGTCTCTGTTTCAGTTTGAGTTTTTGTATTTGATGCAGTTGATCCATCAGTTTCTTCTGAGCTATCTTCACTTGCTGATTTATCTGATTTTCCATCTTTATCACCAGTTTTACTTGATTTTCTCATTTTGTAGAGATGCAAGGATTCATTTTTGCATGTTTGGATCCCCTTGTGAATCATCATCGTTATTGTCATCATCTTTCTTCTTGGTTGAACTTGAAGGACCACTTCATGTCAGTTTCATCCAATGTATGTTTCTGATTGCTGAGTAACCCTAGTTCAGAAAGTCAATGGCATCAAACAGTTGTGCAAGATGAGTGATGTCATACAAATAAGACACCCATGGTTCTTCTGTTTTCTTGTGTTCACTGTTTTCTTTTTGATTGCTCACAGAGCTGAACTTCCAGTTGTGATAGGCATCTAGACTTCTACAGTAAGCTGTAAATCTTTAAGCAATATCAGATGTAGGGTCAGATTTAGTTTGTGAGATGAGATTCTTTGAAGTGGTAGCAACTTCAGTTAAGTGAGGAGGTTCAATATCAGGAGCATAAGAGGGTTCATTGGTAGAAATAACTGGGTTGACAACTTTCTAATGTTTAGTTTTGTTGGTTTCTTCCTCAACAACAACTTTCTGAGCATCTTCTATAGGTTCAACAACCTGTTCCTCTTCAACTTTCTCTGTGGCTTCTTCTAGAGGTGTTTTGTCTGGATTTACTTTAGTTCCTTCATTAAGATTGACCACTTCTTGCTGAACAGATTTCCCAGCTTCTTTTTTCTTTTCTGATTGAGAAGCTTCCGTTTCCCTGATTGACTCTTAAAAGCTATTCTGGATGCTGATTTGTATGAAGTAGACTTGGATTTAGCTACAAGATTCAGCATTCTTGCAATTTTTTGTGTGATCCCATCTTCTTCTTCTTCAACAACATCATCAAAGACTTCAGTTTCCAAAACTGGTTCCCCTTGAATGTTTGCTTCGGGTGTTTTCAGAACTGATTCATGTAGTTCTGCAACTGATTCTTTTGTGACATCAGATTCTTGAGGCTTGGTAGGGGATTCTTCATCATTTTTAGCTTTCTTAACTGATTGGCTTTCAGTATCTGATAGTATTGATTTTGCGGCAGAGGTTTCTTTCCTCTTTTCACAAGTTTCAACAGTTTTGATTTCAGCAGTTTCCTTCAGCCTTATTCTTGTATCTTTTAGCTTTTCAAGATCTTCCTAAATTTATTATATTATGGGAACTTTCTAGGTAATTTTCTTCTTCTTTTTCTTATGTTCATCTTCTGATGTCTCAGCTTTCCTCTTGACTGACTTGGTCTTTTCAGCTTTGATTGAGATCTTTCCATTCACGGTCATTTTGAATTTTGGAACTTCAAATTGATTGAGAACTCTCTGGACCAATAAGGCAAGAGTCTTTGTGTGGTAGAATCTTCCTTTCTTGACATCAGTTTTCTTTCTTGGCTTTTCAGACGTAAACTGAATTACCATCTGGTTGAAGATGTATCTTTGCCAATTGTATTTTTCATCGAACTAAATTGCATAGAGTAGATCTATCCTAGTGCTAGATAGATTCCTGAAAGTTCCAGCACTTTCAATAACACATTTGGGTAACATATGTGATAAGTAGCCAAATTTCGGTTTCAGAAGTCCAATTTTTCCTGACAAGGATACTTCTGATTTGGGCTCGCTTGCAACTTATTTGCAGAACATTTCTCTCTGTTCTTTGCTCAATTTGATAACAGATACGTATGATGATTTATCAAAGCCAAATATATCTGCTATCACGTCCTCAGTAACTGTTATCTTCTTTTTGTTGACAGTAGTGGTGTATTCATAATCATCTTCTGCATTAATGGAAGTTCCTCCATTTTCATAGAATTGGCCTATGTTATCAAAGCATACCGTATGTAGTTTTATGTTGAAAACATCTTCCAGGAAATTGATTTTTTGAAATCTTTCCTACGATTTGTTTAGGATGTTCTAAATTATCTAACCTTTTGGTATATTGATCGAGTGAGATGATCAATCCTGGTTCAACTCTTGTATCAGACATGATTTCTAGTGAAATGATAGTTTGAAGATTTTGAGGATGGAAAAACTTGAGAGAAAAGATGATAAACTGACTTTTGTAAAGGTTCTTGAGTAAAGGGAAGTAAAGAGTATTTAAAGGTTTGAAGCAGATGAACGGTTAGTTCAATTTGAAAGGGTTAGTTGTGTTGTTATAAATCACGTCTTTGTGTTGAGATATGAAAAAAGGAAGTATTTGGTGGGATGGACGGTAACAATCCTTGTAGGTTATGACTTTTTCTGTCATCCGTAGATTTTATCAGTAAATACGTCTGATACATGTATCTCCAGCTGTATAGCTCTTCCAGTTTTAAGCATATCCAAAAGTGAGTCAGTTCCAGTTTGGATCTTGACAGTCATTTATGCTTTTGATGGTCATTTTTACCATCTCAGTTTTCAAAAAGTGTCCGGAACTCTGTTTTTTAGGAAGTCGGTTTTGATATTCCTCAAAAATCATTTTTATTCTTGCAAAACATATTTAGATTTCTTTGTTACCCATACCATCTTAGGTCCTTTTTGGTTAGTTTTTGGATTAACTCTTGAACAATATGTAGATGGTTTCTTTTTGACTGAATTAATCTCTTTTTTGAGAGCTTTGAATATCTTAAAGATTGAGCTCATTTTTCTCATATATCTTTCTTGACTTTTTGACTCGTCAAACTTATTTCTATTCTTATTGATGAATCTATCAGTTTTCACATAAGTCTGCTATCTTGGATTGACAGTTCTAAATTGAGGCTTCATCTTATAACTTAGTGAGACTGAGTTGATTGGCAATAGGAGTAGGAACATTCCAATCTTCATCAGTAGGAAAGGGTCTACCTTTCCCTCTGCCTCTAGTATCCCTTGAATGAAAATCATTCTTTGGAATATTTGGTCTGATTGGTCTGTTAACAGACTTTTGGTCAGTTTTTCCATTTCTAGCCTTATTATGCGTCTTTCTATAAGATCTGTTAGTTTTCTGAGTGCAACAAACTGATTTTCCATTTTTGAAGTAAGGCATGGCTGAGTTTTTATCAGTTCTAATAGTTTCAGCAGTTTTCTTAGGTCTAGACTTTTGTGCAGCCACAAACTTAGATGTAGCTGAACTAGGTCCAGCCTTAGAATTCTCTTGATTGTAAAACCCTAAGCCTGATCTGTCTCCATATGGCTTTCATGGTTTGAACTAAACTTTTGAAGTTGGATCAGCTGATGATTCAGTGATATTTATCACTTCTGTTGCATCATCTATAGATCTGACTTCTTGAGTTATGCTATTAGACTTGATAAGATTGATTTCAACTTTCAATCTTAGAACTTCAGTTTTTAGTGAATCTTTTTCTTTCATGACATTCTCATAACTCTTTTGAATTTCCTCTAATTCCTTTAAGAGTATGTCAAGAGTTTCATTGAACTCTGAATTTTCTTAATTGTTCATGGTATTGGAACAGTTAGATGTAGAACCATTTAACTCATAATATTTGATCAATATATTTTTAGTATTGGCTTCATCACATTCTTCATTCATGGCATGTTTGCCTCTGTTTGATTTATAGGTTTGTTCGGTGAGATCAACTCCGAATAAGATGATTTCTTCATCACTTTCAATGTGAATTCCTGGTCCAACAGTGATTGGCAAGACCTGAACTTCACACACATTGTTTGGATTGACCTATTCAGTGATTATTTTGCTGCTCGATGTGCTTATTGGACCTTCAATAAATGCTTCAAGAAATTTCTCATATGTATCCGCAACAAGTGCTTGCGGTTTACTTTTCTATCCATCAAATCTTAAAAAAGAACAACTAAGCAAACTTCTAATGTGATCTTGTGAATCCATGATGCAAGTTTCAAAAACAAGTTTCAAGGAGATTAAAAATTGATCACTTAGGATATCTTCAATGCAGAAAAACTGCTCTGATACCAATTGTTGGTCCCTTGGTAAAGTCTTGTGACAAGTTTAGAGGGGGGGGGGGGGGTGAATAAACTTTTCCCTTAAAAACTTAAACAAACTGAACTTAATTAACTCGGAGTGTAAGATAACTGAGTTGAGATCAAGTCTGGTGACTAAATTTACAACCTAGTTAAATGCAGTAGAATATATTATTTTAAAGCCAATAATAATCTTAATATCAGTTCTTATCATCAGTTGTAAAGCCCTTTGAAATATGTTGTGTAACCTTCCGTTTACTGGTGCAAACTACGTTTGTGCAATGCTAGATAATAAAGTAAACAAGTAAACAATCACAAATAAATATGATATATTGTAAGTAAATGCATAAAGTAAATAGCACAAAGTTTATAGAGGTTCCAGATGGTGTAATCCCGTCAGTCCTCTTTTCTCCTGTGATGTTGGTGGAAATTCACTATGTTCTTGAGGTTAGTTACAAGACACACAGTAAATTTAAACAGTTAACCTTTACTATTCCCTAGCTTCACAATATTCGAGCTTTAGTCCTTAACTGGTAGAATTGATGTATCACTAAGTCTGCTCCACAGGTCCTTGAAGGGTAGGATTGCCTCTTCACCAGCTCACCATAACACAGTCTTCCTGACTGCACTCAACTATCCTTCACACCACTTTGGTGTTTCACAGTCTAAACCTTTGTAAAAACAAAGTTGAGACTTGAATCAAGAAAGTGATTCAACTTGTGGTTTGAGCTTCTTCTTCTCGATATGTATGATAAGTGCAGTAAGCTCTTTCTTCTCAAGTCTTTTGTTCTTTTGATGATTTCTTGATTGTTCTTGAACACTTGAAGACTTCTTGATTTTTTTAATGAATGCTTAAGCATGAGTTCTTAAAACTTGTTCTTTCCCCTTTATTCTTGATTTTCACAATGAATTAATCCATAGAACTCCGCACTTCTTCTTGAAGTATAAATGATCTGTTTATAGGTGTTGGTCCAAGAGAAGGGTAAAACTATAGTCAGAGAGGGGGGGGGGGTGAATGACTATAGTGGAGTTTCAAAAACTTTTCTTGTATCTAAAATCTTTTGGGCAGTGGATAAGTCCTTTCTTACTAAGTTATTTCAAAGTAGTTTAAGCAATCACAAATATATGATATAAAATAAGCAATTAAATGAATGCAGTAAGGTAAATTGATGAAAGTAAATTGACATAAGGCTTGTAGTGGTTTAGGGTGGTGTAATCCCTTAATCCACTCTTCTCCTGTGATGATCGGAGGAATTCACTATTGTTTTCATAGATACAATAGTACGATTGTCCTTGACTTCACAAGCTTTACAATCTACAAGACTATCACTCCTTGACTGCAACAGCTTCAGTGACTCAGTCTCTTTCACAGCTCCTTGGGATCTAATCCTTCAGCACCTATCACAAACACAACTCCTTCCAAGATGACTCTGATTCAGTTGCTTGATTGATGTGAATTGGATTGACAAACTTGTCGATCAATCTCAATGCTTGATGTTTGAATTGTAGCTCTCAGTTTTTAATTGATCACTAGATGTTTTCCTTTAAGCACAGATAGAAGGCTTTTTACTTTGATAGAATTTTTTGCTCAGATTTATCGTTCTTTTTTTTTTGTTTTTCTGTCAATGCCCTATATTTATAGCCTTGATTATCCTTGATTTGAATTTTCGTCCATTGGCTATATTAATGAGGGGAATAATCATTGATTTTATTCTTGATTCCCCCTTAATTATATTCTCCTTGATTTTAGTGATCGGATTTTTTCTTCAAATGTTTACCCGAAAATCCGTCCATGATTGATCCTCTATTAATTGTGCATATATTGCTTGATCTTCTGTATCTTCTCCATATTTCAATAATCTGATCGAGTAAGGTTTACTCAGCCATTCTTTGAACGGTCAAGTGACCTATCTGACTTTGCCGCTTAGATCTTCCTTCACTGCTTTGTCTTCACTCAGCCGAAAGTCAGTTTACTTTACTGATTCACTGTTTCCTTTATTCTTTCAGTTCAAGGAGAATCCTTGTACTTCAATGATCCTTGATTTGGTTGAGATCAGTTTACACCATATTTAAACATTGAGCTTCATCACTTAAAACATAACATAGACTTATCCAAGGTCATCACAGACTTCCTTGGTTATAAGTCAGACCATGATGTCTTCATTGCTTCTCTGCTGGTGCTGGGCTGGCTTCACTCTGCCGAAAGTCTGTTCTTGATTTGCCGCCCTACCAACTAGTACAATACTTGTCTGACTCAACTTATACAACATGTTAGACTCTATGTAATTAAAGACTATAGAGAGTGTTCTAACTTATTTCAGGCTTGCTATAACAGTCAGTATGGCCATCATCAAAACATAATAAAATGTTCCTAACAATTTCACCCTTTTTGATGATGCCAAAACCCTCATAAGCCTGAACATAAGTATAACAAATTTCTCATAATAATTGACAGAGTAAAAAACTCAAAAAATTTATTCATCCATTTGAGGGCAATAAGATATTGCATCTTTTTAAGAAAACAAAGGCAAATGGAATTCAATTAATTCAGTTAAACAGGAAGAGCTACTTCTTCTTTTCTTCAAACCTGATGCCTTTGATGCCCTTGCCCTTATCAGTTGGTCTTGACTTCTTTCCACTGGAGCTCTCAGGCTTTGAGCTTCATTCCCCTTTTTTGGCAGCACCAAAACGTTCTTCAAGATTTGCATTTGTTTCTTCAAACTCAAGTAGGGGACCATAACATTGGTCCAGAATTTTCTTGTTGGCCGTATTGATGTTTATCAGAGAGTTGAGTTGCTGGCAGAAAATTCATAATCTCATCTAGATGTTGAATTTGATGAGTGTGAGCATTTAGAGTGTCCACCAGAGGTTTGAGAGTGTTATCAACCTTGTTAGCATGAAACTCAAGGTTGGTTTGGACATGGTAAGGGATTAGTCGCTGTAAGTTGCAGAGCAAGTTTACCTATTTTTCCATTACCTCATCTTGCATTTTGATGTGACTGATGAGGGCTTCAACTTTGTGGTTTATGGAGGTTGCTTCACTCCTTGAAGCAGCTTTCAGGTTTTGCCAGCTACGATATTGCTTCTCCATGTCTACAATCAGTGGTTGGATGTCCAGATTGAGGATTCTTTCTAGATCAACCTCCTCTGGTGTCACTGCAATATCTTCATCTTCTTCACCTCCCTCCTGCTCTGGATCTACCTCATCTTCTTCCTCTTTCTCTTCATCTTTCTCACATTCTTTTTCTGCCTCTTCTTCTCTTCCTTTCTCTTCAACTTCAGTGTCATTAAGAAGTTGATGGCAGGTTGTCTTCTCCATTAGCTGGAGACTTGATTTCTTCTGTTGGAATTGCCCCTGATCAATAGTGGGGGTGTTGATAAGTTCAGCAAAGTGAGTTTGATTAGCTGGCTCACTCGACTGTTTGTCAACTTTGCAGAGGCTTTTGAAAAGTACATCTTGAAGAGTTAGATCATCATCAGATATCTCAATGGTTTTTGGATTATCTTCAAGATGGTCACTTTCTGACTGTTCATCCCCTTTCTCAGCTTCTTCTTCATCCATCTCTTCCCCTTCAGATGGAGTGAGAACATAGCCTTCCTCACCTTCTTCCAGATAGGTGATGTCCTCTTGTTGTTTCACTTCCTCAGGTATTGTATCATCACTGATTACCATAGTCTCATTCAAATTGCTGGTACTAGTTATTAGAGTGCTCTCTTACGCCTGTTGGGATCTGGTTCTTTGTCACATTCCTAATCTGCTGTGTTTAGGTTGTTTCCTTTTTCTCCCTTTAGTGGGTTTGGGTTTCATTGATGCCTTGATGTAGGTAAACATTACCTTGGACTTGTGTGGATCTTGCAAGTTTGTGGGTTTCACTTTCATCATGTCAAACAGGTGTTGAAGGGGGAACCCATATGATTTCCTTTCCCAGAAATCACCTTTCTTCTACAAACCCTTGCTTGGTGCTGTAATTGACAGATCAATCTCCTTTTGAAACTGGTCTTTTAACCTGTTGAACACAAATGTTGCCCAATCAATGTTAATACCTTGATATATGATTTCCATTAGTTTGAAACGTAACTTAGTCAATTTTTCCATTGACCCTTTTCTGCCTTCGATGTTCTTTGTGATAACAGGTGCAAATTCAGCAAAGGAAAGTTTGAGTGCTGATCGTGGAAGGTTGTAGGTTTTGCTGTTCTTCTTGGGATTTTTGGCTATCTCATCCCAGAAGGTCTTGATGTTAATCTGAACAAATTTTACATTAGCCGGACCTATCATAGGTAGGTGTAGGAATCTATTGAGAAGACCAGGCGTAATGACTACTTCTTTCCCAAAGATTGAACTCTTTATGCAATCGATGTCAGTCTTCTTTGTGCTAGGCACAAACATAGCATTCTTCCAGAATGCAATCAGATTTTCATAGCAAATTCCGTTGATTGGGGGCTTTAGGAAGGTCATTAACCCCAGATTTGAACAACAATAAACCCAGCGTTGTGCTTGTGCATCATTGTCATAGACGGAAAGGTAGGGTTCCGGTTTGAAAAACGATCTAGTGATGATCGATTTTTCATAGAATCTTTCTGTGGCCGATATTGTACAGGATGAAGCCATTGTTTGAGTAAAGATTTGATATATCGAAAGGTTTGGATCTTTCAAGGGAAGAAAGGAGGTTTCTAATTTGTAAATGAGCGTAAAGATTTTTGAGAATCCTCTAAGTGTCGTTATAGGATGATTTGGGTAGTGTGAACGTGGTTGAATATGGAAGGATTTAATGACGTAATGGCATGATTTTATGTATATAAATCCCAATATTTGAGTGTAGTGGGGGAGGGGATTGAGGTAAGTAATGATAGATTCCAGGAATCGAGGCGTTTGTAATTCGAAGAGTAATATGGTTACCTTCATGATTGTAAATTGATCTCCACGTGTGTAATCTATCATAGTGTAATCCTCTATAACTTCCTTATTCTCCACATGTATAGAAGTTGATTTGGTTCACACTTTAATTTGCCCATAACACCAATCTTCATTTCGGCACAGTGCTTTTGCTGGTCACTTAGCCGGTGTAGTGGATTTTTCACTGAGCTGCTTTATTCAACTGTTCCTAACAATCAGTTAAGTTAACTTCACTGAGTACCAGTGCCTTACATGCTACATCTCATGTAATGGCAAAGGGTTGATCAGCTGGTGAAGTCACTTAGCTGATTACTCTAGTTAGCCGCTCTTTGGTACTTAGTCAATTTCAACCATTCCCAGCTCAGTTCTCAGCAAGCTAAATATTTCGTGACTGGGTGATTTAGTGAATATGTCAGCTAATTGATCTTCAGTGGGTATGTATCTTAAAATAACATCTCAAATTCTCAACATGATCTCTGATGAAATGATGTCTCACATCAATGTGCTTTGTTCTTGAGTGCAACACTAGGTTTTCAGTGATAGATATTGAACTTTTGTTGTCACACATGATTGGAATAGTCTTCTCCTCCACTGCATAATCCCTTAGCTATTGTCTAATCCATAGTACTTGTGCACAACAACTGCCTGCTGCTATATATTCTGCTTCAGCTGTTGATGTTGATATGGTGTTTTGCTTTTTACTGAACCAAGAGACTAGTCTGGTGCCTAGCATCTGGCATGTTCCAGAAGTGCTTTTTATATCTATCTTGCATCCAGCATAGTCAGAGTCTGAATATGATGTCTACTTGAATCCTCCATCTTTTGGATACCAAATTCCAACATTGATGGTGTTCTTCAGGTATTTGATTATTCTTTTGGCTGCTAGAAGATGAGATTCTTTTGGTTGAGCTTGAAATCTTGCACATACTCCTACTGCAAATGCTATGTCTGCCCTGCTTGCAGTTAGATATAGTAGGGATCCAATGATTCCTCTATACATTTTCTGATCAACATCTTTTCTAGCTTCATCTTTTCCAAGAATGACTCTTGCACACATTGGTGTATCTGCTGTGCCACTTGTGTCCATACCATACTTGTGTATTAAGTCCTTTGTGTACTTGGCTTGACTGATAAAAATACCATCCTTCATTTGTTTCACTTGAAGGCCAAGAAAGAAATTTAATTCTCCCACCATGCTCATCTGAAATTTGCTTTTCATTAGATTTGCAAATTTCTCACACAGTTTTTTATCCTCTTATCCAAAGATAATGTCATCAACATAGATTTGTACTAGTATTGTGCTTGTTCCTTCCACTAATTTGAAAAGAGTCTTATCTATAGTTCCTTTGTTGAATCCATTCTTGATCAGAAATTGGGATAGTGTTTCATACCAAGCTCTGGGTGCCTATTTGAGTCCATACAGAGCCTTCTGGAGCTTTTATACTTTATCTTCTTTCACTTTGAGTTGAAAACCAGGAGGTTGTTCCACATATACTTCTTCTTCCAAAATTCCATTCAAAAATGCACTCTTGAAATCCATTTGATAGACTTCTAAGTCTTTGTATGCAGTAAAAGCCAGAAAGAGTCTGATTGCCTCCAGTCTTGCCACTGGTGCAAATGTCACATCATAATCTATTCCTTCTACTTGAGAATAGCCTTTTGCAACTAGCCTTGCTTTGTTTCTAACAATTGTTCCTTGCTCATTCATCTTGTTTCTGAATACCCATTTTGTTCCAATGATGTTGGCTATGTCTGGTCTGTCAACAAGTTCCCAGACTCCATTTCTTTCAAATTCATTTAGTTCTTCTTGCATGGTTGTAATCCAGTCTGCATCTTGAATTGCATCATCTATTGTCTTGGGTTCCACTTGTGATAGAAAACATGTTAGCATATGCTCCAGTTGACTTCTGGTTCTAACCCCTGTGTGAAAGTCTCCAATTACTTGTTCTTCAGGATGATCTCTTAGCCAATTGAGGTCAGGTTGAAGTTGTTCTTCACTTGGTGCTTCTACACCTTCAGGTTGTGCATGAGCTTCAAGTTCTGGTGCTTTTTCTGTTGTGTTGACATGTGGCTCATTTTGATTTTCAAAATGGTGATTCAGAATGGTAGCTGGTATGGTTGTATTTGTATACACTTGCCTTTGTGTTTCTTCTTCTTCTTGAACTTGTAGACTTTCACCATTGGTGTTTGGTTCATCAAATACTACATGTAATGATTCTTCAATCACCAATGTTCTTTTGTTGAGAACTCTGAATGCCTTGCTGGTGTCTAAGTATCCCATAAAGATTGCTTCATCATCTTTTTCATCAAAAGTGTGTAACTGATTCCTGTTCAAAACAAAACATTTAGATCCAAACATGTGTAAGTGTGAAATGTTAGGTTTTCTTCCATTCCATATCTCATATGGAGTCATTCCATGATGTTTGTTGATGATTGATCTGATATGTGTATAGCATGTTGTGTTTGCTGCTTCAGTCCAAAAGCTCTTTGGTAGGCATGCTTCTGCAATCATTGTTCTGACTGCTTCTTTGAGTGTTTTGTTTCTTTTTTCTGCTACACCATTTTGTTGTGGAGTTCCTGCTGCAGATAATTGATGTAATACTCCATTTTCTTCACAATAAGTTCTGATCAGTTCATTTAGAAACTCTGTGCCCCTATCTGATCCGATCTTGATAATATTTAGTTCTTTCTCATTTTGAATTCGTCTCAGTAGATCTGGCATCTTCTTGAGTGTCTCTCTCTTCTTATTCATGAATATGGTCCAGGTGAATTTGGAGAGGTCATCTACCACTACTAGAGTGTATTTCTTTCCACTTACACTTACTAGTGTGACTGGTCCAAACAGGTCCATATGTAACAGATGCAGAATTCTTGTTGTAGATTGGTAGGGCTTTGATTTGTAGGAGCTTTTTATTTGCTTTCCTTTTTGGCATGCATCACAGAGACTTTCCTTCTTGAATGTGATCTCTGGCAGGCCTTCAACTAACTTGTTCTTTGATAATGTGTTGATGGTCTTGAAATTTAGATGATTTAATCTTCTATGCCAAATCCAGCTGGTTGATTGTTTATTCTTGACAAACAAACTTGTTTCTGCCTTAGCTGTTTTCCAATCCACCATATACATGTTATCTTCTCTTCTTCCTACAAGAACCACTGTGTTGGTTTGGCTGTGATTCACTTTGCAACCTTCCATGTTGAAGTGTACATTGTAGCCTTTGTCACAGAATTGGCTGATGCTTAGCAGATTGAAATTTAGTCCCTTAACATATGCGACATTTTGAATCTTCAAATTGTTCTTGAGCATTGTGCCTTCCCCTTTAATCTTGCCTTGGTTTTCTTTGCCTCCAAATGTGACTTTGGGTCTATCAAAAGCTTTGAAATCAGTGAGCCATCCTTTGTTTCCTGTCATGTGTCTGGAACATCCACTGTCTATGTACCAGACATCCTACAAAACAAATTAATTATGTTTAGGTTGAAGGATGTAAGATCTTAGATCTAAACGAATTAGATCTATGCGCAGCGGATGGATCACGATTTATATATCACAATACATAATTAAAGGATTTAACTACTACAAGGGGGTTAAGATCATATTACCAATAGTGGGAAGAGAAGCCTTGATCTTCCAATGAGTTCTGCAAACGGTGGTTGGTGGACACCCTTCTTGATGTGAGAACCTCCTTGATATGCAACACTAAGAAAAACTTGGAGTTTTTCTTCTTCTGAAAACCCAAGACAAGAAAACTAATTTTTCTCTCCCTTTTGGTGATATGGTGTGAAACTTTATGTGTGATTTACACTTGGAATAACTCTCCTTTTATAGGAGAGTAAATCCTTGGTCTCCAAGTTTTAATTAATTAATTAAACAAAATAAAAGGATATTTTCCTTAATGACTAATTGTGACATGTATTGACCAATAGGAAATCAAATAACAAGTCATCCAACCAATCATATAACAAGAATATCTTTTATTTTCCATAACACAAGAAAATTAATTCTTGCGCTAAAAAGACCATAATGGCGCCACCCCTAGGGTTTTTTAGCCCACATAAAATGTCTTTTATGTGTTTTATATTATTTAGCCCAACTAAATAATATCCATGCATATCAATTAATTAGCCCAGCCAATTAATTATCACTGAGGCCCAAATAACAAGAATATCAGCCCGAATTATAGAAGCCACATTGGGGACAATGGACCTATAACCAGTAGCTCCAATAATTAATTATTCAACAAACAGAATAAGTACATTAATTATTAATTCCGGGATTACGCCACCATAAACCCGAAACTGAACTCTACCGATTATAGATGTATACTTATACTCAACCCATAGAGTGAATAAGCGTCCATTGATATAATCACTACATACGGATTAACCCTCCATAGACTGTCCATTCTGAGTAGGAAGTCCGTGAACCCGACTCAGAATATCTTATCCTTATTTACCATTCACCCCCTGATGATCAATTAGTTCACATATCTGACTAGTAATCAATTAGTCTAATATGAACTCGGCCGATCGATCACTTTCTTAGGGTTAACAAACAAGGGGACTGTCTCTCTACTTCCCGCAGGAAGGAATGGATTCCATGTCTTGGAAAATCAGAACTACTCACTCATCAGTAGATAGTGCCAATGAGAAGTGGCTTGGAACACATATTTAAGTGAACCGTAACTAACACATCAAACACTACCCCGAGACAAGCAGCACCCTGTGATCACCTCAGGATTAAGGTTGATCCATATATGATCATCTAATGATTTAATAAGATTCCTCGATTACAGAATTATATCGAGAAATTCAGATTAAATCGGTCCATTCCTATATGAATGCCATCATATATAAATGCCCCACGTAGGTACCCTCTACCGATAATCCGGATAAGACTATCACACCCTAAGGTGTTCTGGGCCATTATTGGTGTTTTAATCAAGAGACCATAAACTCTGATTAAGTTCACCACGGACTTACAGTTTAAGTATATCACCACTAACTCAATCCTCACGTGCATGCCATACACTGAGTTAAGCGGTTACATACTGATATACTTAGGGTTTGCAGTAGTGTATTACTTACAAGCACAAAGCAAGTAATAAGGTGAGATAAATTCTGTCACCAAAAACAATTACACAAATTGTCTTTCGGGCACTACACCTAACAATCTCCCACTTGCACGAAATGACAAGCAACGATTGTTTTTAGAGGACACCCTTTCTCATCTTATTCACAACATAGGTACCCAACACTGTTTGGGTCCATACCTGTTAGCAGTCATGCCTCATACTCCAAGTGTATATCCAAATGATCTACTTTTTGGATAATTGAAATCATCAACTTCATATGTATAAGGCATGGCAGTATAGCTTCTAATATTTCTACTGAAGGTATGCTGATACTTTTCTCTACTTTTTGGTGCATTTGCATCCTTCTTCACCTTCCAATATGCAGTGGGAAACCTATGTTGCTTCATGTGTCTAGGAACATATCTTGGTATGCCATGGTATGATTTCTTCGCCATGATGCATGCCATGGTATGATTTCTTCTTGTATTTTGGAGGTGCAGCATTCCAATCATCATCTGAAAGATAAAGTCTTCCTTTACCTTTCAGTAGGTCTTTGTTTTGGTTGACTGGAATGATGGTTTAGTCTGCTGTTTCACTACATTCTGTTTTGACTTCACTGGTATAGGATGAGTGGTTGAAATTATGGTCTGTCCTTTTCTGAACTTTGGTCCATTATTGATCCTAGATTCATAATTGTGTTGTCCATTGTTTCTATTCTCATCCTGACTATTGTAGCCAAGACCAGATCTGGATCCAAACCTTTTTGAGGGTTTGTAAGCTGGTGTATTTAAGGGTGCAGTATTGGTCTAACTGGTGAGGGGATTTTCTCAACTGATCTGTCAATATCAAATGTGTGATCATCTGCTGTTAGTTGATCATTTGAGTAAGTCTCCTTACTAGTTAGTTCAGCTTTTTCTCTATCCAGTTCTTTCTTTAATCTTTTATTCTCCTTTCTTAGATTCTCACACTCATGTTCCAGAATTTCATGATTCAATTCAATTTCATCGAATTTACTCATGAGATTTTGGATTATGTTCTGATATCTGAGGGAGAATAGAAGATTGTCTTGATGTTAGATGTGGATGCATTAGATGAAGAGTAAGAACTAGATGTTACCTCAGTTTCATCAGATTCTTTGGCCATTAGACACAGACTTTCTTTCTCATTGTCTGAGTTGTTTTCTTCATCACTATTGTCTGAGTAATTGTCAGATGATTCTTCATTCTTTTCACAGCTGGATTCAGCCTTGAGTGCTCTCTTACCTTTCCACTTTTCAGATGTTTTGTACTTATTCTTCACCTCATCTTTATTATCTCCTACAGGGAAATCAGCCTTGAAGTGACCTTTCTTGTTGCAGTTGAAGCATCTGTATTCATCATCTCTTTTCTTCATGCCTTTTTTTGAGCTTGACCTCTTTTTTGATGATGAGTTCCCTTTGAATAGCTTCTTTTTGCTAAACCAATAAAAACTTTAACTAATAAAGCTACCTGTTCTTTAAGTTCTAGTGTCTCTTTGCTGATACAATCAGCAAAGTTACTTTGCTGAGGTGCTATCAGTGCAATGGATCTTTGTGTCTCTACCGGAGCACTATCTTCACCGTTCAATTCAAATTCATGAGCTTTTAGTTGGGACATCAGAGCCAGAGTGTCAGTGTTTGCAAGGTTTGTAGTTCCTCTGATTACTAATGTTATGATCTTCCACCTTTCAGGTAAGCCTCTCAATATCTTTAAACACAATTCTTTCTGAGGATATGTGTGCCCAAGATGTTGTTGTTCACAGATGATGCTTGAGATTATGTTGTCCATTTGATCAATGGATTCACCAGCCTTCATTTTGAAGTTCTCAAATTTCTGTATTGCAACAGATAGTTTGTTTTCTTTAACTGCTTCAGATCATTCATTTATCAGTGCCAGCTTGTCCCACAACTCATTTGCTATTTTGAAGTCTTTGATTCTCATGAACATGTTTCTATCTAGGGTCTTCAAGATAATATCTTTTGCAACAAAGTCTAGATTTGCTCTTCTCCTGTCGTCCTTGGTCCAATCTTTCTTGGGTTTGTCCACTTCTTTTCCTTGATCTCGCTCCCCGTGGTTATCACAGTCATGATCATGATTGGGCCATCATTAATTACATCCAAAGATCTCCTCATGAGTTCTTTTGCAAGATGAGATAACATTCTTATTTTATATTCATCAAAATTATTAACATTGAAAGCAGGTACTTTTGAAAATACAGATTTGAGATATTTATGTATATAAGTAGAAAGCACAGATTTGAAAACTACTTTGAAAATATGTGATCTCATTGTTACCATAAATTAGATCTGAACAGGTTCTGATACTAGGAACACTGCTCCGATACCAATTGTTGGACCCAGAGAAGGGTAAAACTATACTCAGGGGGGGTGAATGACTATAATGGAGTTTCAAAAACTTTTCTTGTATTTAAAAGCTTTTGGGCAGCGGATAAGTCCCTTCTTACTAAGTTATTTCAAAGTAGTTTAAGCAATCACAAATATATGATATAATATAAGCAAGTAAATGAATGTAGTAAGGTAAATTGTAGAAAGTAAATTGACACAAAGCTTATAGTGGTTTAGGATGGTGTAATCCCTTAATCCACTCTTCTGCTGTGATGATCGGAGGAATTCACTATTGTTTTCATAGATACAATAGTAAGATTGTCCTTGACTTCACAAACTTCACAATCTATAAGACTATCACTCCTTGATCGCAATGACTTTGATGACTCGAGTCTCTTTCACTGCTCCTTGGGATCAAATCCTTCAGCAGCTATCACAAACACAACTCCTTCTCAGATGACTCTGATTAAGTTGCTTGATTGATGTGAATTGGATTCACAAACTTGTCGATCAATCTCAATGCTTGATGTTTGAATTTTAGCTTTCAGTTTTGAGTTGATCACTAGATGTTTTCCTTTAAGCACAGATTGAAGGCTTTTTACTTTGACAGAATTTTTCGCTCAGATTTATCGTTCTTATTTTTGTTTTTCTGTCAATGCCCTCTATTTATAACCTTGATTATCCTTGATTTGAATTTTCGTCCATTGGTTATATTAATGAGGGGAATAATCCTTGATTTTACTCTTGATTCCCCTTTAATTATATTCTCCTTGATTTTAGTGATCGGATTTTTTCTTCAAACGTTTACCATAAAATCCGTCCTTCATTGATCCTCTATTAATTGTACATTTAATGCTTGATCTTCGGTATCTTCTCCATATTTCAATAATCTGATCGAGTAAGGTTTACTCAGCCGTTCTTTGAATGGTCAAGTGACCCATCTGACTTTGCCGCTTAGATCTTTCTTCACTGCTTTGTCTTCACTCAGCCGAAAGTCAGTTTACTTTACCGATTCACTGTTTCCTTTATTCTTTCAGTTCAAGGAGAATCCTTACTTCACTGATCATTGATTTGGGTGAGATCAGTGTACACCATATTTAAACATTGAGCTTCATCACTTAAAACATAACTTAGACTTATCCAAGGTCATCACAGACTTCCTTTGTTATAAGTCAGACCATGATGTCTTTATTACTTCTCTGCTGGTGCTTGGCTGGCTTCACTCTGCCGAAAGTCTGTTCTTGCTTTGCCATCCTACCAACTAGTACAATACTTGTCTGACTCAACTTATACAACATGTCAGACTACAAGTAAAGAATATACAGAGTGTTCTAACTTATTTCAGGCTTGCTATAACAGCTAGAATGGCCATCATCAAAACATAATAAAATGTTCCTAACAATAGGGGATTTTCCAACGTTTGAATTTGAATTTCCATGACCGTTGGTGATCCTACTTAGTACATGTCAGATTTGTCAGGAGTCCTTCTGATTTGTCAGACATTTAACCAGTTATATTGCTTGACCTTGAACGTTCTATATTTGTAGAACTGATTAGCTGACTGAGTAAATCAATGTTCAGTTTTTAGCTGATATAGAGCATAAACTCAGTTTTATACTCTTCTTCAATACTGAGTACTCTATCTTCATGTGATTCTTAGTTTTATGAAATCAGAGTGTACCATTTTATCTTATAAAATAACTAAGTTACATTGTCCTTATGTAACATAGCCTTCAATACAAGATCCATAAAGTCAGTTCAGGCATCACACACTTAACTAAATTCTAACTTTTTAGTCTCGGCTTTACTTTTCATAAATTGAGTTTGAACCCTCAGTTCTTCAAATCTTCATAACTGAGTTTGAACCTTCAGTTCTTCATTCTTCATAACTGAGTTTGAACCCTCGGTTCTTCAAATTTTCATAACTGAGTTTGAACCCTCAGTTCTTCATTCTTCAGTTTATATAATGGCTAAGTGTATTTGTATTCTCAATAACCTTTCTTCAGTCAGTTTCAAAGTTTTGATCCTAATCTATTATAGCTTGTCTGATTCAACCTATACAATAATCAGACTCTAATGAAACCAATACATTCAGTCGTAGACATCTTTTTGCTTGCAATATAATAGTTAGTAATGACAACTTCATCAATGGGGTTTAAATAAATAATTAAATAATTTTATTTCAAACACCAAGGAAGAGCCTTTATTGAGAGAAATGGGAGGCACACTTCGGTTAATGCCTCTAGATTGCAGGTTTGGAGGGTGAAAACCTGAAAATCTGAGAGAAGGAGAAGTTGGAAGGAAAGTTGAGCTGACGACTCTAAACTCAGAACTACTTCTTACCATTTAGGTAGTCGAGTCAATAAAAGTATCTAGAGGGGGGCGAGCTTTTTTTCATCCTACCGCATCCAATGGCCTTAGACCAATGGATGGTGGGAAGGTTTTTTTACTTGTTGTTTGCTTTAATGAAGTAGGTTAGGCGAGTTGGGAAAAGAACATGTAATGATTGAGAAATTGGTCATCAGGGAGTCAAACAGGAACAAAGAAGTGAAGTGAAAACAAGTGGAGGACACACTGGACTGGAGTTTGAAAAAAACTGGAAAAGGTACCCTCGATTTAACGCAGGCATACGCCGGTTTGTCGAGCATGGTAAACCTTAATTCTGGGGTCAGAACAAAATATAGACACCCTCGATAGCATGTGGGGTGCACGCGCTGCATCGGGCATCTGCAGAATTGAAGTTGCCACCCATTTTCCCCTCTTTTCCATCATTTCATCATTTCCACACTCCACCATCAATTCACCTAACCTCAATCCTCTCACCTCACCTCAATCCCCTCCAACCATTACTCATTTTCCCACTCTCCCATTAAAAACCTCTCCACATACACTCCACATTTCTATTTAAACACCCCATCTCCACCATCATTCCTCACCATCTTCATCTCCAAAAAATTTCAGCCACGACCATCACAACACCACCACCACATGCTAAAATATAAGTGGGCGGTAGTCGATAACATGTTATTAAGTCTTTAAACTACACATTTATTTACCCCGAATTATGCTCGAGAGGGGAAGGATAGTCTTAATATTAAGCGAAATACATGTTAATTGCATGGTGAGTGTTCTCTAGACGTTGATTCTACATTTCCATGATTACCTCGAGGATTTGGTACTGTTCTGCTTTGTTTTACGTGTTTTATAAGAGTACCTTATTCCGGATCAGCTAAGGCATGGATCTGGACCGAAGAAAGTCATGAGGCCGAGTTGAAAGAGTCCATGAGAAGATTTGTCAATGAAAAGAGCGGAAGTTGGGCTCGATAGCCCGAGGCCCAACGCCGATATATCGAGATCTTGGAAGACACAAAATTAACCTTACGGCATTTTACTAAGTCAGTTAGGGTTTTATTGATTCATATGTCGGCTATATTGCCTATATAAAGCTACATATTTCGATTGTAACATAAACTTTCATACTTGATAATTTTCATATACAATTATTAATGCAATAAAAGTTTAGCTTTTGCAATTCTGAGTTGTTTTCCGGTTTCCCTCTTCCACACCGTCTCTAACTTAAGTAGATCAAGTTAAATCTCCATAGCCAATGGTACGAAACTTGAACGTTCCTTTATGTCTTAGTTATGGTATATTTACATGCATTTTACAAGCTGTAATTGATCTGAATGTGTAACGACCCCATAATTTTCCATAATTAATCATAACGAAGCAATGTAGTTGCTAAATTAAGAACCACCGCACCCGATTCAATGGTGGTCTACACCGGTGAGTCGAGGCACTTTTAGGTCACCTTAATCTAGAGATACAGTGTCAACTGCATTGATCAACAGGTTTAATTAAAGATCATTTAGATCTAGCCAATCTGCTTGTCGTACATCATAAATTAACATGAAGAACAATAAAGTGAAGTGTTAATTATGACATAGTCTGGATCGATCTCTCTGAACGTGTTTGTTAATCCACGATAGCTGTTTAGCGAGGTTCTCGGTTTCAAGCCGGCACTTTCTAGTATTTATTGCTTGTGGGTTAATAAAACCATGTAAGGAGGTTAATTGCACATAGACATTTACTGTCCTTTCAATGGAAGTAGACATGGTTAGGAGAATGCACCCGTATCTAAAACTGAATTGATAACTTGTTTTGATTAATTCTGGGAATTACTAGGGGAAGTACACATAAATATTAGTTACACCAAGTTGTGAGATAGGTTAAGAAGGAAGGAATACCGTGTTTATTTCCATTCTTATGTTGGTCAATGACCATTTATGTATTCATAGTTAGATTAAGTGTGTTTATTTCTAAGTTGCATTGTCATTGTGGGATTGACCTTGATTTGACCTAGTACTATTGCTAGTATAGGCGACCTCACGTGCGACATCATCTTTGAAAATTTCCACACACGCGCGTGTGCCACCGCCGCCTGGTCCGTGCCAGTTGACCCTTGACCGTTGACCCTTCGTGGGCCTGAGGCATGTATTAAATTTTTGGACAAAGTAACATTGGATACTTTGGATTTTTTCAAATAATTAATCAATCATCTAATAAGTAATTCAAGCTGAGTCAGAAGTAACTCGATTTGATTCAAGCTAAGAGTCCCTTCATTTGCAACTGATACATTATTGCCGAGTTAATGGAGTTGCTCTATTACTTCAACTGATGGAGTTAAAGACCTTGTTAGTGGAGTTCCTTCAACTGATGGAGTTAAAGGCCAATTATTGGAGCTCTTTCAACTAATTGCTCCTTCAATACACTTCAAGGTTGTTCCTCCCTATATAAAGATCCTCTACTGCAATCAAAATTACATACAAAAGTAAAATGCAAATTCATATTACTGCATGAAATAGGTTAAGAGTTTTCTTAAACAGTGCAAGAGTTCGCCATTTGTTCAGAGTTGAAGTACCTCTCTCTTGAACATGTAAACTGAGTAACCCTAAGAGACAATTGCATAACCGAGGGTACATGCCGGAGCAAATTTGTCTTAAGGATAGAGATCTTCTTGCCTCACTTTTAATGATATCATTTTTTGTTTTTTGATCATTTTGTTTTCATTATTGTAATTGTAATTTTCTTCAGATTAATAAATAAATTGTTCTTTGTCTTTCTATTTGTTCATTTTATTTCGTATCAGATACCACAGGTGTAACAATAATCTCAAAGTTGATACAAAAATCAATGGCTTGGGGTGTTTATGATAATCAAGATTACATGTCCAAATCTATTGACTCAAAAATTGTGGGTGGATTTCTCTCGGAAGGGAACTTTGTTTCCTCAGCTGATTAAAAGTTTTTGGAATGGTAAAATAGATAGATAAAAATATGTTGAACATGGTGTTCAATCAAGCTCAAATCTCAATATCCAAACCGTTGGTAAAAATTTGCAGTTCCTATAATATTCCGATTTTCAGGAAAGGACAGACGCAATCATTTTGCAAAAACAAAATATTATATCCTTTACTTTTTGTGGAGTTAAGTGTGTAGATATATATATATATATATATATATATATATATATATATATATATATATATATACATACATACATACATACATATATATATATACGATTCTCATGCTAGAAATCATACCTTTATGTTGTTTAAGAACCAAGAGTGGTTATGGGTTATAAAAGCTGTATTTTCTGCTATTTCCTGAGTAATATGATGTTGAACTTGTTTGGGATTGAATAGGGATCGTTTAAGTGTAGTAAAACTGAGTTTTAGGGGTTACTGCGCTTAGTGCGGACGCACCGGGCCAAAGGGTGCACCGTGGGCGAAAAGTCCGTTTGGTTTTGACACTTGTGCGGACGCACAAATGCCAGATCTGAGCCTTAGCTTGGCTCGCTCACCGAGTTTTGGTGAGCCTCCGGTCACTCAGTGCGTGCGCATTGATGCTTAATGCGGGTGCACTACCCCTGTTTTTGCTGTTTAGCTTGTTGTAAGCCCCGAATCCAATCTTGAATGTCGTTTCTTGATCTAATGATATTAATTAAACATGAACAAGCCATGATTGAGTTACGGATGCATTTAGTTCCAGCACGGAATGTACTCTTCTAAAGAGCTGAAGTTTGGGACCATCGGAAAGGCATGATAGGCTTGTCCTTTGGTGGATTAGAATTCACCAATGTCTGTGTACATGATAGGATGTGGTGTATACTTGTCTATGTGAGGGAGTAGAGTCATTAAGGTGTGCTTTACCTTGAAAACACTTAGGTGGCTACTTAACATATTATAAATTACATACGTGCTAGTAAAATGATTAATTTCATGCTATTCTTGGTAAAGCACTGATTCATATCGGTGATGTGATACGTTCAAAAAGTGAACAATGCTACTGGATCAAAAGGCTAAAGGGTAGTGGAGGAAATTCATTGAACGTATATGCATACCGGGGAGACCCCGGAGCTATCGGTGCAATTCAGCTTTAGTTAGCAAGTATATCTTCACGCTGATACATGCCATGCGTGGTGCCCTTGAATTCTGACGCAACCAAGAAAAGTGAAGCTAGATACGAATAGTCATTACATGTTGATGGACATGAAGTGAACCCTAGATTGAGTCAGTCTTATACAGATAATCTGTTAATTATAAATCATGCATTAAAAACCATAATTAATTTGTAGCTTCTACCTATTGCTGAGTATATTGTAATTACCTCAAATGCATGTTTCTATGTGTTTAGGGGGAGAGAAGATGAACAGGTTGTACCAGAGTATGATGAGGACTTTGATGACGACGTTTGAGGACACCGGTGTTGAAGCACTTATTTTATTCTATGTTATTATGATACATTAGACTTGTTGACCTTTCTGGAGAACTTTATGATTTCTTTTTTTGTTTTCTTCTGAGGATTCGTATGTTATAAGTTTCCTTTGGAATTCCGTTGTAATAAAGTTACTCTTCTATCTTTAGAATTTTGAGTTTCTATTCTTGGTTGTTCGGGAAAAAAATATACCTGAGTCTTTTGCTTCCGTTTTGCTAACTCGATATGATGTAGTAAATGCTTACGTATAATGTGTAATTTATTATATATTATATGTGCCTAACGTTCCTTTTTTGGATAAGGACTTGTTTTCCAGGAACTGGGCGTTACCGTTGGTATCAGAGAGAAGCGTCTTTAGGCTTCCTTTCTTTTAAGATAAGACTTCTTCAGATTTTTTAGTAACATTCTGGTCTTTCTTTGATCATCAGGATGGTGACCACTTGAATCGGAGTTCATGGCGAAAAAACCTTTGGGTCACGAGATGATAGCCCGACACCTGTTGTAGGAGGTGTTTCAGTGCGACAGAATCCTTCACCTCACCCGACCCATGGCCTTATGCAAGCCAATCACCATTGCCTCAGTTCCAGCAAGAGCCATACTACAACTACATGTATCACGAACCTGGGGAAGCGCCCATACGCCTCACCATTGTAGGTGAGATCGTACCAGTTTGTGTACCTCCACCGTTAAGCATTTACCCTCCACAACAACCAGTATGCCACCCTTCTCCACCCGTGTTCCACCACCAGCAATAGCGGACCTTCTACCCTCCACCAGTAGGTCACACCCCTCGACCTACTATACCGCCTTCACCATATTTTGATCACCAGCAAAACGTTGGTTACGCACCCTATAGTTTCCATCAACCTCATCACACCCAGAAACATCACCCAAGATACCACCTTTACCAAACTTAACCTAAAGTGATCCCTCTTCAACAACAAAAACCACCACCATATCATCAACAACAACCCTACCAACCATAAGCACCTCTTGAATACCCTCTAGTTTGTCAACCAGCCCTACCCGTTAGACCACCACCGGCTTTTGAACAAGAACCTCCAATTGATTGGTACTCTAAGTTGAAGAAGAATCGGGTTCATGAGTTTCATGGAAATGTAGAATCAGCAAGGGCAGAGTCACGGTTAAGAGGTTTTGGGAAAGCATGCAGAAACGTAAATGTCCATGAATCTGAGATGGCCAAACTGGCAGTTGGTTTTCTTTTGGGCACAACTAAAGCGTGGATTGGCACTATTAAGAGTAAAAATGGGAAAGTGATAGATTGGGAAGGTTTCAAGGTCTTGTTTTATAATGAGTACTTTCCAGCAACAGTGCAGACAGATAAGGTGAGTCAGTTCTTAAGTCTTAAGCAAGGTATCCATATGACGGTCTTGCAGTTACTAACAAGTTCAATGAGTTGGGTTGGTTCTACCCTGAGCTGATGAGAATTGAAAAGAGTAAGATGGAACTGTACAAGAATGGGTTGTCCCACGAAATACAAGATGGCATGTTGGGTTTCACAGCAAGAAACATGAAGGAACTGTTGAATAAGGCCTTGGAGGTTGAGACCATTAAGAAGAATCCTACCTTCATTATTCATGCTAAGAGAAGTTTTGGGACAAGTCAAGGCTACAACCGGGGAGCACCGCAACAGAATGCGAAGAAGAAGACATCTTCGGAAGCTACTCCTACCACTGGCGCACCACATTGCCCGAAGTGCAAGCGAAATCATACCGGTGAGTGTCGAGCTAACGTAAATGGTTGCTGCCTCAATGGAGAACCGGGACATTTTGCTAAGGCATGTCCGACAAAGGGGTCTACAAGTAATCAGAAACAAGGAAGTGGGAAAGGCAGCCTAAGTTGCCCAGTTTGAGTTTTTGCGGTGGATGTTGAGTATGAAGAACCATATGATAATGTTATTTCAGGTACCTTTATTTGTTTACTCTGCTTTATTAGAGTACTTGTATAGCATGATTAAAATCATATTGTATTTGTATTTTAATAAATAAATTCACATCATAGGTACAATAATATTAGATAACTTAGCGGTCACGGCCTAGTTTGATACAAGAGCATCTAATACGTTTGGGTAGTCTAAGATAGCTAAGAAATTGAATCTACCTTCGGAAACCTTAAGAAACACCTTGGAGATAACCACACCACTATGGAAGGTAACTTAGGTTACTAGGACAATACCTCAAGTGGATGTTCGAGTAGGATCATATTAGTGCAAGAGTGACTTCACAGTTTTGGACTTCTCAGACTTTGATGTAATTCTTGGAATAGATTAGCTATCTGAGAATTATGTTCACTTGGATTGTAGAGAAATTAGAGTGACATTTAAGGTACTCGGGAAATCATCTAAGACATATCAAGGTAATGTTTACAAGCCGACTAAGAAGCGTCATCCGAAAATTTCAGCGGTTAAGGCTATAAGAGCTTGTAATATGGCTTGTGAAGGCTAATTGTTATATGTAGTGGATGTGGAACAAGTGAAGTCTAAGTTAGAAGAAACCCCTGTAGTTAAGGAGTACCCTGAAGTGTTCCAGATGAGTTACCGGGAAACATGCCGGATAGAGAAATTGAGTTAAAGATCAAGTTGGTACCAGGAGCGGCACCAGTTGCTAAGGCACCCTATAGAATGGCACCGGCTGAATTGAAAGAGTTGAAAGCTAAACTTAAATTTATGCTTGAAAGAAACATAATTCAGCCTAGCACCACGCCTGGGGGAACCCTTATTTTGTTCGTTTAGAAGAAAGATGGTAGCTGATAACGCTCTAAATGGTACCATTAATTATACCTATATTCACCCCAAATTCTGCTTACGAGAGGATAGATAGGCTCGTTATTATGTGGAATATATGTTAAATGCTATGTGAATGTTTCCAGGATCGTATTTTTGCATCTATACTCTTTTCCTTAGGTTTTGGCACTTTTTTTGTCTCGTTTTATGTGTTTTATAGGATGTACTAAATCTGGAGCATTGCAGAATGGATCTGGACCAAAGGAAATATGCTAGGCCGAGTAATTATAGTCCAAGAAGAAGTCCGCTGGAGAAAAAGGAGAAAAGTCAGTGCGGTTTACCGTGGTCTAGGTTCGGTAAAGCGAGGACTTGTTGGACATGAAATAAATTCTGCCGCATTGTCTAGGTTGGTTAGGGTTTCTATGAGTCATAAGTCGGCTGTTGTATACATAAGGCCGCATTAACGGGGTTTTGCATAGGTTGATAATATGTTTTTATATACATTATACAATTTGATGAAATAAAGTTATTCCAAGATTTTAAGGAGTTATTTATGGTTTTCTCCATTTCCCTACCATCTCTACCTTGAGTAGATTGAACTAGATCTCCATCATTGAAGGTATGAAGCTTTGAACGTTCCATTTTGTCTTCAATAGGGTAGATTTGTTCATATTTATGTGTTTTAGTTAATCTGCATGTTTAACAACCCCATGATTTACTTATATTAATCGTATTTGATCAATGTAGATCCAGAAATAGGAAAAGTTGACCTCGGTAAACCGGCGGTCTGTACCGGCTTACCGAGGCAATATTTAGAAAACCAAAATCTGGGATTCACTACAGCTTCGTTGATTGACAGGTTTAATTAACAGTAGGTTAGATCTGGACAATCTGCTTATTGTAATCTTAAAACTAGCATGAAATATGAATAGTGAAGTGTTATTTTGGACATAGTCTTTAATGGACCCTAGGAACGTACTGATCAGTGTCGACAGCTATCTAGGCGGGTTAGCGGTATGAGTTAGCGCTCGATATCAGCAATTTTAGTTCTTTATACGTATGGGCTATTACGGACAAATTAAGGAGGGTAGCTTGCGTATAGATTGTCTACTACCATTGTTGGAGTAGATAGGGTTAGGAGTTGCACCCATAGCTGATAATCAAATTAAAAGCTCTCTCGGTTAATTTAAGGAAATTATGTGGGGAAGTAAACCTAACGATTAACTAATCCAAGTTAGTAGATCGGTGAGAAGAGGGGGAGAAATACCAAGTTCTTTAACATTCATTGTTGGTCAATGACCGCCTATATGTCGCTTCTTAATTAGGTTAGAATCGTTTATACTTAAATTTGCATCGTCTCTGTGGGATCGACCTTGACTCGCCTTTACTATATGTTCGGTAAAAACTAGTTTTATAATTTATAAACCGAAACACCCCAAGTATAAGGATCGTAGTAAAGGATGTTATCGGGTCGTCCTAAGGGAGTGGAATGTTTATCGGATTCAAAGAACAATTATTCTATCGATTATGTCACAATTATAAACTAAACTAAAGCTAAGGCTGAAACTAACTAAAACCTAAACCTAAGAATTAAAAAATAAAACAAGAATAAAAACAAACACAAAATAAGAAAACAGAAGTTGCAGGCGAGCGTTCACTTTGGTGAGCGAAATGCGTGCAAACGAATCTAACGGACGGGCGTGCTGTGCGGACGAGCGTCCAACTCTGGCAAAAGCGAAGCGTCACGAGAAAACTTGCAGAAAACCAGGGTTTATCAAACTAGAACTTAACTAAACTTAATATAAACGATTTAATTCAAGCAGTTGAGGAAAACACAGCAAAGCGACTAGATTCCACCTATCAACCAACAATCTAAACTAGATGGTGATTAAAAGACATAGTTTTTAGTAGTGATTTATTCACGAATTCAATTAAATATCTTCAATCAAATTCTAGGGTTTCGTTTATCTTTTCAAATAAACTAAACATGCAATCAACACGAAATCACGAGATTGTTTCAAACTCTTACTCAACTAATCATGCATAATCTCTTAAAACACAATTAGATGCATTACTTTGAATAAAAGAGAACTTAAATAAACATACTTTCATAAATTTATTCAAGCATAAATTAAACATAGATCGTTTCATCAAATCTCAATTCAATAAAACTTAAGCAATACAAAACAGATCCAAAGTAATAAAAAACTATGAAATAAACTCACTAAACATAAGCATCGAACTCTCTAGTTGGTTTTTGTTGTTGATAGGCTTCCTCCGTCGACTCACTTCAAGGCTTTTAGCCAACAATCATGTTGAAGATGATTGTTGGATTGGAAAGTTCATCCTGTGGAATTAGGGTTACGCCGCAGACTTTTGGTGTAAAATTGCGATCTCAATTATGTGGTATATGAATTAGGGTTAAGAGGCTCAGCTGCTATATATAGAGTTTCAAGTCGGTTATGACTAAGTCGGCAACGGACGCTAAATGCAGTCTTGTGGGCGCCCGTCCGGTGGATCTTGACTTTGCTCTGACGTCCGTCCATGCTTGCGTCCCAAACTCTCGTATGTGATTTCCTCTCACGGGCGCTCGTCCGAGAAATCAAACGCCGTGCCTGGAATGGGCGCCACGAACGCTTCGTCCAAGATCTTTGAGGGTCGGATTTCATCATCTTTATCCAATTTCTTCAAGCCAATTCCAACTCTATCTTGAATAATTCGACTTGAGCTTCATTTATCCTCTTATAGCACTCGAAAATCAACACCTACATGATAAATAAACAATGCAAAAATGTAATAAAATCCAAATAATAATAATTCCATTAAATCAACACTTAAAATCATCACTTTTGCATACAACCCTCTTAAAATCATCTTTATTAAATAATTACACTTAAACCCTTATTCTCATGTAAATTATGCAAATGTGGGGAAAATAATAATGAAATACACCCTTAATAATCATATAAATATGGCCTTAACACTATACTATGATGTACCTAGTATTCTTACTAGTAATATCAATGATAGTTGATTTCTTGGGATAGGAAGGTTGTTAATAGGTTTCTTTGTGCTCGCCTTCTGCCGACCAAGCATACTGTGTCTGTCACACCGAAAAGGGTAGAGTTGATGTTCTACCTGGAACTGGGATCTCCAGTCAACATAGATCTCCTAATGCACAGCCGTATTCACGAGCTTGCCACCGCATCTAAGCATGAGCAGTTTCCATATAGACCTCTGATTGACATGTTTGCTTTAGAGAATGAGGTCAAGGTTCTGGTTAGTGATGAGTGGGAAGACCCTGAGCTGATGATTATTTCACAGTTAGTTTCAAGAAGGACAAGACGGGTCGGTCACAGAGCAGAGAGAGCGTACTCTGGTCCTCGGAGCACCTCGGACTCAGAGAGCCTTGCTAGAGGAGCACTCGTGAGAGATTGCGAGTCTGCATCGCAAGATGGATAGAATCATAGACTTTCTAGGAGTTCCTCCTGCGACCCAACAACCTGGGACTGCCCCACGTCTTAGAGCATCCTCTTCTACTACTGCTGCCTCCAGTTCTGCACCACCTCCCGGTTTTGAGCCTAGAGATGAATGGGCGGATTATTATGAGGAGGATTAGTTTTTCTTTCTTTTGATTGTTGTTATTTTCCATTTTCTTATTTTTATTTCCCTATCTAGTTGATGTAGAAGAATTTTCATAATATAATGATTTTGACGGCTTAAACTGTTTGGAGTCATTTATTTTCTCTTTTACTGCCGCGTTTATGTTATAGGGTTTCTTGCCACCACTATTCTTCTTGGTTTCTTTGAGACACTTAGCGCGGATTATTCGCAGATTACTTACATAAGCCCGATGATTTATCAAACGATCCGATTCTTCTTTGGTTCCATCCTTAACCGAAGCTAATTTCCTTTTCATTTTCTATTTTTCACCTTACAAATTGGGGACAATGTTTCGTTTAAGTGGGGAGGTAAGGGACATCACTTAGCTTCTTAGCACTATATTCCATGAATTGTGTGATTATCTTGATTCTCTTTGATGCATTGTTCACCACCTAGACCTTGATTCATTTTGACATAATTTCGAAAAAATATGATATCTTTGATCTTTTCGAGTTAATTGACTTCATCTTTGTCCCACATTGTACAAGTAAGAGTAAGTGCCCACTTCTGAAGTAGTGGCATATTAAGCGCATATTCTGTTATGAGCCACCATTTTAAGCACGTATAACTCACTTCCCTAGGTGTGTAGTCGATAGCATATTGCTTTGACTAGAGTTGACTCTAGCTTTATCACGAACTACATTTCACCAACGCTTATGAAGGCAAAGGAATTTCGGATTTGATAGTTTTTCATGAGTGAGGCCGTGAGGATAGTTAAATCAATGAGGGTTCACCCACCTAGAAAGAGAAGTGCATTGAAATATATACATCTATATTCTCTTTGGTAAACCTTGTGTCGAAGGAGCGTAAGACGCACGACTTTCGCATAAATCGTTAAACGCGAGCCTAAGAGTAATATATGCTCGGTTCTCGATCTGCCTTGCCAGTTAATTTGATTAATAAATAAAATGTTCGAGACTGGTTAGTTTGATTACGGGTTGACGTAATGTGAAATTGTTTGCATTACTAAGCGGTTGTGAAAGTTATTGTTGGAAATAAAATTTATGTTTTGATGATAATTCATCATATTTATTCAAAGTATTATCTTAACCCCATCGATGAAGTGCTGAAGCTAGCTGTAATAGTGAAAGGCTAAAAGATGTCTAGAACTGAATGTATAGATCTTACTAGAGTTTGATATTTGTATAAGTTACATCCGACAAGCACTGTAATAGTTATAGTGTCGTGAAACTGAAAACTGGAAGTCATTCAGAAAACTGGAAATCGTCACGATAAACAAACTGACAAACTGACTCAGACTACATCTATATGGAACTGAAGAAGATAAGTTCGCTGAGGGACACAAACTCGGTTGGCTTATCTAGAAGATTGAAGAACCGAGGTTAAAATTCGATTGATGAAGAACTGAGGGTCACAGACTCAGTTATAGAAGATTGAAGAACTGAGGGTTCAAACTCAGTTTACTTGTCGAGACTGTAGACTTAGAATTCAGGCAAGTTTGTGGTGACCTGAGCTGACTTTATGGATCTTTTATTAAGACCTAAGAATCATAAGGACAGTGAACTCTTAGATGATATTTGCTTATGGTGTACTCTGCTTAAGTCAATTATAATCAGATGAAAAATTGGAGTACTGATATTCGAAGAAGAGTAAAATCTCAGTTAATGCTCCAAGTTAGTCAAGAAATAGACAACTGATGAACTCAGTATAAAACTGATCAAGAAACTCAATTTTATAAGTCATTCATCCATCAAACTGAAAGTATAGTCGAACGTTGTAATGGAAGCATTGTTATTGGATAAAATACTGACAGATCAGAACGATCATAAAATATAGCCGTTACAAGATAGGCGTTGATACAATTCAAATTCAAGCATTATGAACGTTGATCCTCACACTATAAATAGAGGACTTTGTACCAAGATAAAAATACAGAATTAAGAAAATCACAAGCATTGTGTGCACTACTTTCGTTTTTTTGAATTGCTATCATTATCTGTGCTAACAAGATCAAATCAAGAAATCCTCCAAGTGTTCAAGCTACACAAGATTTATCAAGAATCATACACTTAGAAGAACCACAGACAAGGATCAATTTATTGATTCTCAACCCAACTTTGTTCTTAATCAAAGTTTAGACTGTGAAGCAAACCGGGAAGGTTTTGCCAACGACAATTGTCACAGCTGTCGGGTAGACAGTGTTTGTGGTGGTAGCTAGTGAAGAGGCATACGTAACCTTTCAAGGACTAGTGTTCAAGCAATTGAAGAGCATCAATTCTACCTATTCTACAACTGTTTAGATAGTGAAGCTAGGATTAGCCAAGGACTATTGTTTAGGACTTTTTGTAACAGCTTACATCAAAAAGTGCTAGTGGAATTTTCCTCCTACACCACAAGGGAAGAGAGGACTGATATGATTACACCACCTAGAACCTCTATAACTCTTGTTTCATTTACTTTACGCATTTACATCTCACAGTTATTTATTATAGCATTTATATTGTTTACACAACATACTGAGAATTGATTTTTACACAACTCACAGTTCACAAACTAACATTCACCAGAATTCAGTTTAGCACACTCAGGTTTTTTTTTAGATAATTTTTTTATTAAAAGAAGAAATAAAGTGCTACAAAAAGTTCTCCATATCCCGGCCCGTCCCAAGTTTGCGTGATAGAATGCATAGCATGGCCTCCTTAAACCCTATGTGTGGCAAACCTAGTGTAGGAAAATCCATCACATAGGGAAGAGTACTCGCACTATGCATTCCCAAAAAATCCCAAACTCCAAAAATATGTACAACAGTGGAAATCATAAGTAAAAGAACGGCGACTGTGTGTCTCGATTCTTGAAGGAATGAGCTGTGACTCGCTCGCTGATGATACATTCGAAAGTCGTCGTCGGTCGTAGATCGATGCATCCGCTTGAGAGTATGTAAAGTCCAGTTCCGATCCTGAGCATTGACTACACACATCACGTAAGGCAAAACATCACATAGCAGTAAGAGAGGGAGCACCATTGTGAACCACAAAAGGAACAAAAACACATGAATTGCACCCTTATCAGGGTAGGGGTGCGTCCAAAGCTCACTACACTCCAGGAATCCGGTCCCGTTGAAAGGAGGCGTATCAAAAGAATCTGTCCACACCACCAGCACGCAGAATAAGTGGAAAATACCAAGCAAAACCCAATGAGTAAAGAAGATAAAGATTAAAGACAAAGACACCTGGTTTGCAACCCAAACAAGACTGGAGGGGTGCATCCACGTAGGCAGAGTGAGTTCAACTGACGTTTAGGACCAGATTTGAATTTCAACGGCCTGAAGAAAGGTGTCCCTTTATCAGTTCCCAAGATAGATGCGTCCAAATCCCGATAGAAGGCAAGTTTTCTGATGGCCCGCTCAATAAGAATGATTGTCCGCTGAATAGAAGGTTGTATATCATCATGCCGACACTGGTTTCTCTTCGCCCAAATGCCCTAACAGACAATCACAGGCACAATAAGGCGGAGGCTATAGATACTACTAGCCGAGTTTCTCCAAAAGGTAAGAAGCGGCACAATCCTAGAAGTAGGTGTAAATCTGAGGCCAAGATGATTCATGAAGTAGGACGAAATTGCAATGGCAAAAGGGCAATCAATAAAGAGATGTCGGATGTCCTCCCCATGAGTGTCGGATGTACACTCCGCTTTCACATAGAATAACAAGATCAAGAAAATGGCTAGACTTATATCCGCTGCCAGTTGACTCAGTTTTGCTTAAGTCAGTTTAACTTAAACTCGGCTCAGTCAGCTTAACTCCACACAAGTTATAACTGAACCTTAATTTGTTTAAAATTCGTTTTTAGGGACAAGTTTATTCACCCCCCCTCTAAACTTAGGTTAGCCTTTCCAAGTGAACAACAATTGGTATCGGAGCAGTCTTTCTTTAACAAGCCATTGTTAAAAGCTCATTTGCTCTAAATCTCCTCTAGTTGTTCTCGTTAGAAAGCTTAGTCTCTAGTGTTTGTATAATTAGTTTTCACTTACTCACAATGGATAACAATCAATATGCAAGACAGATGCTTATGTGCAACATGGATAGGTTTGACGAATACAAACGTCGTATGCAGGCTTTTTTAGCTGCTACTCATGATGAGATGATGGACGTGCTCACAGATGGACCAATTCAGATCACTTACATGCAAACTGATGGTGAAAGACAAGTTCGAGTTCCAAAGCCCAAAGCTGAATAGACTAGTGATGATTGCAAGCGAAACAATCTCAACAATGTTGCTATGTACTTATCCTCAAAACTCTTGACAGCAACATGTACATGAAGGTGAAAGAATGCACAACTTCTAAGGAAATATGGGACAAAATTCAGTTATTGTGTGAAGGAACTGACTCAATCAAGGAGAACAAAATCTCAGTTGCAAAGCAGAAGTTTGAGAATTTCAAGATGAAATCTGGAGAAACCATTGACCAAATGGAGACAAGATTCAGTACTCAAGATTGAATACACAAAGAAAGTAATCAATACAAGAATTTTGAAGGCCTTACCTATGTGTTAAAAAAAGAAGGTCGCTGCTATGGAAGAATCTAGAAGACTTGATATAGAGACTCCTTCAAAATCTTCTCAAATTTAAAAGCTTATGAATTCAGTGAAGATTTTACAAGCACATCTGCAATAATCAATGCTCTGGAAGAACCAAAGACCACAGCACTTGCAGCAGCATCAAATGACTCTCAAGAAACATCCACAAACAATCTTCAACAGTTGGATGAAATGGAGGAACAAATGGCACTCACGATGAGTCGAATCAGAAGGATGAAGAATGGTCATCCTGTAACTCAGAAGTTTATCAAGAAGACTCCTGAAAAGAGAAAAGATGATGAATATCTTTGTTTCAACTGCAAGAAACCTGGATATTATAAAGCGGAATGCCCAGAACTGAATGCAAAGAAGACTCAGCAAAGAAGAACCGGTAGAAGGGCGTTATTAGCTGGAGATGAGTCTGACTAGGAAGCTGGCACATAAAGATTATATGATGACACAGCTTTAATGGCACACATGGAAGATCCTAATGAGGTATGTGAATCAAATTCCAAATACAGCTCAACTCAAATTTCCATGCAAAATGTTTGTTCTTCAACAGCCCATTCCAATCCAAAGAACTCAGAATTAGAAGAAACTCTTGACCAATTGATGAATCAGCTTGTCACCATACAAGCTAGTAATGAATCATTCAAAGCTGAGAAAGAAGCTCTATTTCTAGAAGTCAAAAGATTGAACGATGAACTGAACATGTTAAGACTAAGAAGAACTGATAAAGGAAAGAATCAGTGTAAGTCTACTGCATCAGCAGCAACAACTGAATCTTTTGCTCAATCTAGTTCAGCAACTGGATTCAAATCAGGCAAGCCATATGGAGATAGAACTGGCTTAGGATTTGATACACAGCAAACTTCGAAGGGAGGAATGAGTAAAGTAACTGAACCTAATACCAAAACTAGTGTTATGTTTGTAGCTGAACAATGTCCTCAAACTAAGAAGCATGCTGAACGAGTGAAACAATTTCAACGTGAATCAAATCAGTCTCAGCGTCAATTTTCAAAGAAGTCAGCTGCATACAACAATAAGGTCAATCAAAAGGGTAAACCTGTTGTACATCATGAAAATAGAAAAGGTAGATCAACAGCTGAATCTACTAAAGCTGATCAGGCCATGAACCAGAAAAACTTCAGTCAAAGTAAATCCAAGAAAATCAATTATTCAAAGATTCACAAAGTCAGGGGGAAAGGAAGATTATTTCCAACTGATGATGACTAGAATTTCTCTAAATCTACTCTTAAAATTGATAAAAGCAATCATTTCAGACATAAAACTTATCACAAGTTTCAGTGCAAAAGTTAGCAGAGGAATCACTTCACTCCTCAGCTGAAACCTCAGTACCAAGGTCAACACAGACCTGCACAGCCCTCAGTATAAAAGAAATGATGGTTATCATTCAAGTGTTAATAATAGAAAACATCATGGAAATTAGTTTCAGTCAAAGGTTCTGAGAGATCATATAAATAATACACAGTCCAAGCATAGATACTATGGGAGTGTGGCTTATATATATGAAAACAAGTGCAACAACATCTGAAGTATACCTAAAGGGTATATGTTGGAAATAAAATTTATGTTTTGATTATAATTCATCATATTTACTCAAAGTATTATCTTAACCTCATTGATGAAGTGCTGAAGCTAGCTGTTATACTGAAAAGCTAAAAGATGTCTAGAACTGAATGTATAGGTTTTACTAGAGTCTGATATTTGTATAGGTTACATCAGACAAGCACTGTAATAGTTAGTGTCGTGAAACTGAAAACTTAGAGTCATTTAGAAAATTGAATATCGTCAAGATAAACAAACTGACTCAGACTACACCAATATAAAACTGAAGAAGATAATTTCGCTGAGGGACACAAACTCGGTTGGCTTATCTTGAAGATTGAAGAACTGAGGGTTCAAACTCCGTTGATGAAGAGCCGAGGTCACGACTCGATTCACGAAGATTGAAGAACTGAGGGTTCAAACTCAGTTATGATGATCACAAGTCGAGACTATAAGGTTAGACTTCAGGCTAGTTTATGGTGACCTGAACTGACTTTATGGATCTTGTATGAAGATCTAAGAATTATAAGGACAATGAATTCTTATAAGATACTTGCTTATGGTGTACTCTGATTAAGTCAAATATAATCGATGATGAAAACGAGATCTTGATATTTTGAAGAAGAGTAAAATCTCAGTTAATGCTCCAAGTCAGTCAAGAAACTGACAACTGATAAACACAGTATAAAACTGTTCAGGAAACACATTTTTATAAGTCAGAAATCCAACAAACTGATAGTACAGTATAACGTTATAAAGAAAGCAATATTATTGGATGAAGTACTGACACATCAGAACGGTCACAAAATATTGCCGTTACAAGATAGACGTTGATATAATTCGAATTCAAGCAAGATGAACGTTGGACCTCACACTATAAATAGAGGACTTTGCACCAAGGAAAAACAACAGAATTATTAAGATCAACAAGCATTTTGTGCACCCGTCTTATTTATTCAAATTGCTATCATCTCTGCGCTATAACAAGATCATATGAAGAATTTCTTCAAGTGTTCAAGCTACACATAATTTATCCAGATTCAGACACTTTGAAGAACCACATACAAGAATCAACTCATTGATTCTCAACCCAACTTTGATTCTTAATCAAAGGTTCAGACTATGAAGCAAACCGGGAAGGTTTTGCCAAGGATAGTTGTCACAGCAGTCGGGTAGGCTGTGATTGTGGGGTAGCTGGTGAAGAGGCATACGTAACCCTTGAAGGACCAATGTTCAAGCAATTGAAGAGCAACAATTCTACATGTTCTACAACTGTTTAGATAGTGAAGCTAGGATTAGACAAGGACTATTGTTTAGGACTTTTTGTAACAGTTCGCCTCAAGAAGTTCTAGTGAAATTTTCCTCCTACACCACAGGGGAAGAGAGGAATGATAGGATTACACCACCTGGAACCTATATAATATTTGCCTCATTTACTTTACGCATTTAATTACTTACTTAGCATTTACTTACAGCATTCTGAGAATTGATTGTTATACACCTCACAGCTCACAAAATGATATTCACCAGAATTTAGTTTAGCACACTCAGCTTTCGCTTAGAATAACAAGATCAAGAAAAAGTCTAGAATTTTATCCGCTGCCAGTTGACTCAGTTTTGCTTAAGTCGGTTTGACTTAAACTCAGCTCAGTCAGCTTAACTCCACACAAGTTTCAACTGAACCTTAATTTGTCTAAAATCCAGTTTTTAGGGACAAGTTTATTCACCCACCCCCCCCTCTAAACTTGTGTTAGCCTTTCCAAGGGACCAACAATTGGTATCAGAGCAGTGTTCGTTTGACAAGCCATTGTTAAAAGCTCATTTGCTCCAAATCTCCTCTAGTTGTTCTTTTTAGAAAGCTTTGTTTCTAGTTTTCACTCTCTCACAATGGATAACAATCAGTATGCCAGACAAATGCTGATGTGCAAATGGACATATTTGATGAATATAGACGTCATTTGCAGGCTTTTCTAGCGGCGTCTCATGATGAGATGAATTATGTACTCACTGATGGACCTATTCAGATCACCCACATGCAAACTGTTGATGGAAATCAAGTTAGAGTTCCCAAGCCTAAAGCTGAATGGACCAGTGATGATCGGAAGAGAAACAACCTGAACAATGTCGCCATGGATATCATACTCAGAACTCTGGATAGCAACATGTACCTAAAAGTCAAGGATTGTACTTCTACAAAAGAGATGTGGGAAAAACTTCAGTTAGTTTGCGAAAGAATTGATTCGATTAAAGAGAATACGATCTCTGTAGCAAAATAGAAGTTTGAAAATTTCAAGATGAAGTCAGGCAAAAATATTGATCAGATGGAAACAAGATTCAGCGCTATCATAGAAGAATTGGCTCTACTCAAAATTGAGTATACCAAGAAAAAAATCAACACTAGAATCTTGAAGGCTTTACCAATGTGCTGGAAGATGAAGGTTACAACAATGGAAGAATCAAGAAGACTTGACATAGAAAATTCCTTCAAAATCTTCTCAGATCTCAAAGCTTACAAATTCAGTGAAGATTTCACCATGACAACGGTTCTAATCAAAGCCATGGAGGAACCTAAAACAACAGCTCTTGCAGCAGCAGCATCAAATGATAACCAAGAAACCTCATCTAGCAATCTTCAGCAATTGGATGAGATGGAGAAACAGATGGCTCTAATGATGAACAAAATTCGAAGGATGAAGAGTGGACATCCAGTCACTCAGAAGCTCATCAAGAGGACTCCTAAAAAGAAGAAAGATGATGAATATCTTTGCTTCAACTGTAAGAAGCCTGGACTTTACAAAGCTGAATGTCCAGAACTGACCAAGAAGACTCAGCAACGAAGAACTAGCAGAAGAGCACTCTTAGCCGGAGATGAGTCAGACTATAAAGCTGGTACTAAAAGATTATCAGATGACATAGCTTTAATGGCTCACATGGAAAGTCCAAATGAGGTATGCGAATCTAACTCTAAATACACTTCAGCTCAGATTTCCATGCAAAATGCATGTTCTTCGACTGCTGACTCCAATCCAAAAAATCTAAAATTAGAAGAAACACTTGACGAATTGATGAATCAGCTAGTAACTACTCAAGCTGGTTATGAATCAATTAAAGCTGAGAAATAATTCTAATTCTCGAAGTTGAAAGATTGAAGTCTGAACTAAATATGATGAAACTGACTAGAACTGATAAAGAAAAGAATCAGTATTAGCCTACTGCATCAGCAGCAGCAACGGAATCATTTGCTCAATCAAGTTCAGATACTGGATTCAAATAAGGAAAGCCATATGGAGACAAAACAGGCTAAGGATTTGATACATAACAATCTTCTGAGGAAAGAATTAGCAAAGTTGCTAAACCTAGTATCAAAACTAGTATTAAGTTTGTAGCTGAGCAACTTCCACAAACTGAGAATATTGCTGAACCAGTAAAGTTAGTATACATAGGACAACTCAGTTTTCCATGAAGACAACTGTATCTACCAACAAAGGTAAACCAAATGGTAGATTAGCTGTATCTCAAGGAAACCGAAATGGTGGATTAACTACCACATCCACAAAAACTGATCATGTCAAGAACCAGAAAAATTATAATCAGGGCAAATCTAAGAATGTCAACCATTCAAATATTCACACATCCAGGGGAAAGGAAGACTATACCCCACTGATGATGATTGGAATTTTACTGAATCTACTATTAAAACTGATAAAACAATCATTCCAGACAGAAAACTTATCACAAGTTTCAGTCCAAAATTCAGCAGAGAGCTAATCTCAGTTCTCAACAAAATTCCAAGTACAATGGTCAGTCTAGACCTCTGTACAGAAGGAATGATGGTTATGATTCAACTTTTAATAATATAAAACACTGTGGAAATTAGTGTGAACCAGAAGACCTGAGAAATCATATACATAAGACACAATCCAGAAAAAGATATTATGGAAGTGTGGCCTATATATATGAAAACAAGTGCAACAATTTCCAGAGAAAACCTTATGGAAATATACCCAGAGTTGTACTAACAACTGACCACTATTGACCCAAACAGAGTTGGGTACCTTAAACTTTTTAATTTGTTTTGTAGGATATTTGGTACTTTGACAGTGGTTGCTCAAGGCACATGACAATGAGCAAGGACTGTCTAAGTGATTTTATTGCCAAGGATGGACCAAAGGTTAATTTTGGAAGTAAAGACAAACCTGGTTTCACCAAAGGTTATGGTGCCTTGATCAGAAATGGACTCACAATCAAGAATGTATATAATGTAGAAGGATTGCATTACAATCTACTCAGCACCAGTCAATTCTGTGTTATATGATATAAATTTACTTTTGACAAAGACTTCTGCATTGTCGTCATCGAAACAACATTTCAAGTTGTTTTAGCCGGAAGAAGAATAGAGAATATGTATGTTGTAGATTGGACTACAACTGTTGCGGAAACCTATCTACTTGTGCACACCAAATCAGAAATCAGCTGGTTGTGGCACAAGAAACTAAGTCATCTAAATTTTGATGACATCAACACCCTTGTCAAGAAACAGTTAGTCATTGGACTACCAGAAATCTCATATAAGAAGGATAGCTTATGTGATGTTTGTCAACAAGGTAAGCAAACAAAAGCAAGTTTCAAGACTAAATCTCAGCATTCAACAACCAGAGTTCTAGAGCTACTACATATGGACTTATTTGGACCTATTACACCTATCAGTATCAGTGGAAAGAAGTATACATTGGTGGTAGTAGACAATTTTTCAAGATAGACTTGGGTTATCTTCTTAACCAAGAAAAGTGAAACCAAGCAAATACCTACAGAACTACTCAAGAGACTTCTTAATCAGAAAGGTGTAACAGTTGTGAAGATAAGATCAGATAAATGAACTGAATTTCTCAACAATGTGATTATTGAATATTGTGAAGAAAATGGTGTTTTACACCAAATTGGTACCATAGCAACACCTCAACAGAATGGTGTAACTGAAAGAAGAAATAGAACACACAAAGAAGCTAGAAGGACTATTATCTGTGAAGCAAAACTGCCTAAAAGATATTGGTCAGAAGCAGTTAACACAGCTTGCTATAGACAGAACAGAGCTCTCATGAATAAATGGCATGAAAAGACTCCTTATGAAATTTGGAATGGAAGAAAACCAAATGTTTTTTACTTTTATGCTTTTGGAAGCAAATGTTTCATACACAATAATGGGAAAGATCAACTTCATGTTTTTCAGCCCAAAGCTGATGAAGGAATTTTTCTAGGATACTCAAATGTCAGCAAAGCTTTTAAAGTACTAAATAAAAGGACACTCAAGCATGAGGAATCAATACATGTGGTTTTTGATGAACCAAATTTCCCTTGTGAAACAATCAAGAAGCACTGAGATCCGGTTTCTCGGTCTCGATTACCGATCTTCCCGAGAATCGCTTTTTGTTGACATTGGAAGACTACAGATTTCAGAATCTTGAGATCAAGATCAGTCTCAGTTTCCAACTACTCAACAACCCTCACTTGAATAACATGATTCTGACTATGTTGAAGAAAATCAAGAAACAGTTCATGAAGAATCAGTTGAACAAAATCCTTTGATGCAAGCACCAGTTTATCAATGGATGAGGGATCACCCTGAAGAAAAAGTTATTGGTGACACTCAAGCCGGAGTTCGTACAAGACATCAACTAGATGCAATGATTGCATGTTTTCTATCTCAATCTAAACCTAAGGAGATAGAAGAAGATTTGAAAGATCCAGATTGGATACTAGCTATGCAAGAAGAACTGAATGAATTCGAAAGAAATCAAGTATGGGAATTGGTAGAGAGACCAGTTCATGTGAATATCATTGGAACCAATTGGGTTTTCAGATACAAACTTGATGAAGATGGGAATATCATCAGAAACAAAGCTAGACTTGTAGCTAAAGGGTATTCTCAAATTGAAGGCATAGATTTTGATGAAACTTATGCACTAGTTGCAAGATTGGAAGCAATCAGACTATTTCTTGCCTTTGCCGCTCATAAAAAGTTCAAAGTATACCAGATGGATGTTAAAAGCGCATTTTTGAATGCAATACTTGAAGAAGAAGTTTATGTTCAACAAGCACCGGGATTCGAGATCAAAGATCAAGCTGACAAAGTTTTCAGACTAAGGAAAGCTCTTTATGGACTTAAACAACCACCAAGAGCTTGGTATGAAACTCTATCTCAGTTTCTAGTGGATAATGGATTTATCAAAGGAACTATTGACAAAACTTTATTCAGAATGAAAAATGAAGAGAGCACTCTCCTTGTTCAGATCTATGTTGATGACATTACTTTTGGATCAGAAAATGAACAGTTATGTGAGAAATTTGGAAGTTTAATGAAGAGCAAATTTCAGATGAGTGTGATGGGAGAATTGAATTATTTTCTTGGATTACAAGTTAAATAATTTGATGATGGAATTTTCATTCACCAAACCAAGTATACAAGAGAACTTATCAAAAAGTTTGGTATGGAAAAATCAGCTGGAATTTCTACACCAATGGGGACCAACATCAGGCTAGGTGAAGGCAAAGAAGGCAAAGAAGGCAAAGAAGTTGATCAAACACTTTACAGAAGAATGATTGGAAGCTTACTCTATCTTACAGCAAGTAGGCCAAACATATCTTTTACTGTTGGTATATGTGCAAGATTTCAGTCGAAACCAAAGGAAAGTCATCTCACAGTTGTAAAAAGAACCTTGAAGTATTTGAAAGATACAGATGGAGTTGGAATTTGGTATTAAAGAGAAGGAGAATTCAAGCTGATATCCTATTCAGACTCAGATTATGCAGGATTCAAAGTGGACAGAAAGAGCACCTCAGGCACATGTCAGTTGCAAGGAAATAGACTTGTGTCATGGTTCAGCAAAAAGCAAAATTCTATTTCAACTTCAACAGCTGAAGCAGAGTATATAGCAGCTGGAAGTTGTTGTGCTCAAGTTTTATGGATTAGACAGCAATTAAGAGATTATGGGATAGAAGAAGTGTTGGTCCCTTGAAAAGACATTGGTTAAGTTTATAGGGGGGATGACTAAACTTAACACTAAAAACTTTTGGAGTTAACAAACTCAAGAAGTTCGATGAGCTCTTTGTTGCTCGATGAGTCTAGCGACCACTCAAGAGTCTGCATGGATAGCTCAAGAGAGTCTGCCGATCGCTAATTTTACTTGAATTTGTTGCAAATGAAAAATATTCAAGTTAATCCTTATTACTTGTTGTTAAAATATGATACCAAGTATTAGATACTCAGTAGTGTAAGTGTGTGATTCAGTTGCTAGTTTCAGTAGGTTGATGTGCTTAATATGCTAAATGCTGAATGTAATGTAGAATGTAAGTAGGCAATATTATAGTGGTTCCGGTGGTGTAATCCAGCTACCCACTCTTCTCCTGTGATGTTGGAGGTAATTCACTAGAGATCTTTGAGGTTGCAGTTACAAAAATCCCTAAGTTGTCTGTCCTTCACCAATAACTATGGCTTCACAAACTGAACACTTGGAATAGGTAGGATTGCTGCTCCAAAGTCTTCCACTGGTCCTTGAAGGGTAGGATTTCCTCTTCACCACTCTCCACCACAAACAACGATTCTTGACACCTAAGTGCTTTTCTGTCTTGAAAGAGGTTTCTTATGAAAGAAAGTTTGAATCAAGTAAGTGATTCAGCTTTCAGCAGCTTGATCAGGATGAAATGGTCAGCAGCTTGGAATCTTCAAGTGTGTATACTTGATGTAACTTGATAACAGGTTACACTTGAAGAATTTACTAGATCAGTATCTTTAAGTTCAGTAACGTCAGTAAGGTAATATCTTGATAAGAATCTATTGGCTTAAGATTGATTATTGTTTTTCTTCAAATTTCATCGTCTATTTCTGTATCAGGGGTCTTCTATTTATAGGTGAGAATCCTTATGATTTCTGTTTGAAATTCATACATAAACGTTTCAGATTTGTCCCCATCTTGACTTGCTTTCTGTCCCAGTACATAGTACTGACACTGTCAGTTTACTTTTTGACAGTTTTTAGACTGTCCACTCTTTGACTTGTATCCATTGGATAAAGCTCTGAATCTTTCCAACGTCCCTTTAATCTTAGCCATTGATTTTTTGACAAAATCAAGAGTTGTTATCTGTCCTTATCATTGTAATATTCCAATGTAACCTTTGATTAAATCAAAATATGCATTCAGCAGATTCCTGTGTTATGTAAGTCTGCTGAAGTACTTGGCAGTCAGCTGTTCCAAGTTTGTTGTGTTTATAAAACACTGCAGCTGACTTCTTTATATCAAACTTTTTGTTATGAAGTTAGATTACACCAATTTGAACATAACTAAGTTCCAATCACCACTTTACTTATTGAACTTAGACCTTGTACACAAGGTATATGTAATCAGTTTAGGCCATCACAGAATTCCCTAAATTCTGATTCCTATCCTTGACTTTAAACACTAAGTTTGATCCATTAGCCATCAATAACTGAGTTTGAGCCCTCAGCCTTCTTCGATCTTGAGGGTTCCTAAACTAGTCTCTCGACTCAGTACCTTCTTCGACCTAGACAGTCTGGCGATGAAAAGTCAGCGGACCATTTACAATGCTTGTTTGATCAAACCTATACCAAGATCAAACTCTAATAAGCCTATAAATTTGATCTACACATCTTTTTGCCTTTGCCCTATAACAACTACTCTGGCACTAACCACTAAAACTTTAAAATATGTCCAGAAATTTCTCCCTTTTTGGTGATGATGCCAATACCCTCCTTACAGCAAAGCAAAAAGGATAAAAAAAAACAAAAAACAGAACAAATTCAGTCAATTCTCATTATAATCAAATTTGTTCACCCTTACTACAAACTAGATTCAGCAAAAGATAAAGAATTATGTAAGTCTGCTGAACTAGTTCCTCCTTTTTCTTTCATGTTGCTCTTGATATTCCCTTATCTGTCTGAACATGTCTCTCATCCATTGATTTTCAATAAGGGAAAAATCAATATGAGGATTTACTTCCTTCAACCATTTCCATGCCTCAGGCAGAGTTAGATTGATCTGGTGTACTCTGAATCCTAGACGCATGTACAATTGCTTGAAATCTTCCAATGATTCTTTTGCTGATTAGTAGGTAGACTTCTTCCACCTCTTCCACCTCTACAACCTCTGTGTGAAGCTCTTAAAGATTCTACTCTAGTTTCCAAGAACTTTAGTCCCAAAAAGGAATTTAGCCCCTCATGGAAACCCTTGTCATCATAAGGTCTCCTCTTATTGTAATATTGCTTCTTATATTCTTTGAAGAGGTCATCATCGACTAAAGTCCGCTGTGTAGGTTATCTGAATGCATTTGTATCAGCCTCCCATTTCTTTTGAGCAAAAATTCTTGCAGCCTCTTTTGCTACTGCTGTTTGGGTCTCTTCCCCCTTATTGACATCATCAACAAAACGGGACAGCATGCCATGAACACTCTCCTGTGTGATCACTAAGTTGTTCAGTTGACCTTCCATAATTTCTGTTCTTGTGTCAACTGCTGTGATCCTACCTTCCAATGTTTGCTCCAGCATATTGATCCTTTAAGTAATCTTAGGATCCAAAGTAGCATGTTGAGGTCTATCAACAAGGTTGTCAAGTTTCTTGTGAATGGAGGCAAATTGATCATTTAAAAACTTTTCTTTGAGTGTACTGCCTTGTTTTATGCCTCTCACATCTTTGGTTAGGTCAGCAAGAGCAAACTGAGTGGATGTGATATTGGAAGAAACTGTTTCAGTAGTCCTCCCTCTATTTTCAACCAAGTTCATCAAATCTTCAAATCTTTGCTCTTGTCTATTAAGTTGAGTTCTTAATTGTGTAATGTCATTTCTGACTAGCCTCAACTCATCCAAAACATGTCTTTGGCATCGCTACGCCACACCTCCACCATATGTCCAAAGAAAGATCCTTAGCAGTCTCTTCAACATTGTACTGTGCCCTCTGTCTGCTGACAACCATGGCCCAACTCCTATCCCTTCCAGCAGGGTTAGGACTTCCTTCAACCATAGCACCAAATATATCTTCCAAAAAGGGATCTTGTGCTGGTTGAGGTTCCAAAATAGGTTATTCTTCAAACAATGGTACATATGTCTGTTGAGGTTCAGCAGCAACAAGTTCTTCCTCATTCACTTGGAACTCCTCATCACTGAAATCATAGTCCAGTAGCTGTTCATCCTCATTAGCAGCAGTCTACTGACTATTCTTTCCTTCAGTACCTTTTGCCACAGTAGACTGTACTACAACAGCCTGTTCTCCAACAATTGCAGGGGATTCCTCCAATCCCATTGTAGGTTCCAACCTTTGTCCTGGTGCTGTCTGATCCTCAGCAACATGTACCTCCAGTTCCAACCTTTGTCCAGATGCTGTTCGTTCCTTAGCATCCCGAACCTCTTATAAAAGTAGGGGTGATCCTTCAAAATCCATCACCATGTCCAATCTCTGTCCTATCACTATTTGTTCCTTAGTGATCAAGACTATCTGTACAAGAATTTTATGAAATATTGTCATATTTTCTTCCAGAAATCCTCTAGCATCGGCAATCTGCTGTAGAGTATCAGCAGTTTTAGATAGAGTGTCCTGAGTATCAATCCACTCCTGATATTGAGCTGAATCCTCAAAACTGATGTCAGGCTCACTATGTGCAATGGCAGTCTCCTCATTCAAGTTTTCAGACTGTTTGTTGTCATGATGTTCATCAGATTCCACAACAAATAAAGTGTTAGACATGCCAACCAGCCTATTGTCACCGAATTTATACCATCATTGATTAGAGCCTCCAAATCATCTATAGTGAGATCTTCAAGATCTTCATCCAATTGATCGATTCTTGACCCTCGTGAGACTTGCCCGGCCTGATGGACTGTTCTACTCTTGGTTCAGTGGACAATGCAGTTGCACTGGCTTCACCTTGATGTGTAGGATGATCATCATCAGAATCAGATGATGATGAGTCATCACTATCTAGTGCATCCGTAGGGTCTTTAAACCGGATACTTTCTTCTCCCTTTTCTCCTTCAATGATTTCGATTAACCTCATTGCCAGCAGGGAAGTATTAACCAAATCAAGTAGATTTTCCACCTCTATCTTTTCAAAAGCCCATTCTTCAAAATCTGTCATTGGCTTAGTAGCTGGTTTTTGCTTCTTATAAACGGCAAAATTCCATTGAAAGTAATCAGCCACAAACTTGAGTTTAGAATCAACATACCCTTCTTTCCTTTTCTTCTCCTTCCTTTCAAAGGGCATTGATGGCTTTCTAGTGGCTGTTTGATCAGCTTGTTGTCCTCCAATGGTCTCAACAAACCGATTCAGTGTTTCTTCAACAGATGCCAATAGTTCAATAGGCTCATCAGATAATAAATTTGTCCCTACTATCTCCATCTGCTCAACACTAGGTTCCCCATGACTTACATGCTCATCAACAGGGTTGGCAATAGATTGCCCTTCCCACGAATTCTGCGGACTGGCGGGTTCTCTTGTACAGCTTGTGTCAATTCCACAAGGTGGTGCATCCAAAGGTCTATTGTGGTTCTTCAGTAAGTTGCTCAACAAAAACTTCTCCAGCCTCAATAGGCACAATAGCCTTTAGAGATGCAGATTCAATAACTGCCACAACAGGTTCTGGTTCAGCAGGTTTGTGGGGTGCTTCACCCTGTTGTTCAGTTACAACCTCAGTAGTTTCCACATTAGGGTGCTGTGATTCTTCAATATGTTGTTCAACAACAACACCAGCATCAGCAATAGTCTTTACAGCCTCTTCCTATATTTCCCTTTGTTCCTCCAGAACCCTTAACTCTTTGCCTTTTCCATGCTTTTTCTTCTTGGCAATCTCTTTCATTCTTTTTGAAGGTTGTTCAGCTTCAACTTCAGTAGATTTTCTTTTTCTTTTGTCTTCCTTATGTTGCTCCTTCAAGTTTCAGCAGCAGACTTCTTCTTTACAACATCAGTAGGGTCAGTGACTTCAACTTCAACTAGACCCTCAGTAGACTCAACAGTCTCTACGGATTGCATCCTTGTTTTCGTAGGCTTTAGCATTTCAGTTATCTTTCTAGTGTCAGCAGTCTTTCTCTTCTCAGTATCTTTCTTTGGTGCAGCAGATTTAGCAACTTGTTTAACCTGCTCACCACCAGCGTCATCATTTCCATCATTGTCACTCTCTGTTTCCTCATCATCTACATCTTCATCATCATACAATCCAGGGATGAGATAGCTGATCTCCTTCTTATATCTGGACTGGTTGAGTTTCTCAGGTGCAACATCAGAAACCCACAGATGAGTCAGCAGGGCCAGAAACATCAAGCCCAAAGGCAGTGATTTGGACTTTCTTGTCCCTTCTCTTTCCCTAGTTATTACCTTCTTCATGTATTGGACAAAGAATCCAGCCCAATCAAACTTCATGCTCATGCAGATGATGATCAACAGGTCAATCTTGGGTCCTGACAAAGTGTCAAGGCTTCCACTGAATCCTAAAATGTTTTTGGCTATAATCTTGCTTAGTAGATTATACTCCATCCCAATATGCTTTTCATTGATGCTTAGTGACGATTTGATAGCATTGTTGATCTTTATCTTATCAACAAAATCCAATCTGGACAGCCCCATTTCTTCAGGATTGGTTGGAGCATTCTTTCCAGGTCCAAAACCAAATGCTTCCCTCAGCAGGTTTGAGGAGATTTCAATCTCCTGGCCATTAACTGTGGTAGTAAATGCCTCTCTATTTTCTCTTATCACAATGTTTCTCCAAAATTTTGCAATATTCGTGTACGAGATGCTTTCCAATCTCAGATTAAGAATATCCTCTAGTCCTTCATATCTTCTGATTCTCCTACCAATGTTGATAGCTAATTCAATTTTATTAGAATCAACTACGAACCCTCTGACACTTTGGCTCATTCCAATGGGTGGCCTCTTCAAAGAATATAAGAAGCAATATTACAATAAGAGGAGACCTTATGATGACAAGGGTTTCAATGAGGGGCTAAATTCCTTTTTGGGACTTATGTTCTGGGAAGCTAGAGTCAAATCTTTAAGAGCTTCACACAGAGGTTGTAGAGGTGGAAGAGGTGGAAGAAGTCTACCTACTACATCAGCAAAAGAATCATTGGAAGAGTTCAAGAAATTGTACATGCTTCTAGGATTCAGAGTACACCAGATCAATCTAACTCTGCCTGAGGCATGTAAATGGTGGAAGGAAGTAAATCCTCGTATTGATTTTTCCCTTATTGAAAATCAATGAATGAGAGACATGTTCATACAGATAAGAGAATATCAAGAGCAACAAGAAAGAGAAAGGAGGAACTAGTTCAGCAGACTTACATAATTCTTTATATTTTGCTGAATCTAGTTTGTAGTAATTGTGAAAAAATTTGATTATAATGAGAATTGACTGAATTTGTTCTGTATTTTTGTTTTTATCCTTTTTTCTTTGCTGTAAGGAGGGTATTGGCATCATCACCCAAAAGGGAGAAATTGCTGGACATATTTTAAAATTTTAATGATGAGTGCCAGACTAGCTGTTATAGGGCAAAGGAAAAAAGATGTCCAGATCAAATGTATAGGCTTATTAGAGTTTGATCTTGGTATAGGTTTTATCAAACAAGCATTGTAAAAGGTCCGCTGACTTTCATCACAGACTGACTGTGTCAAGGTCGATAAGGTACCAGTCGTGACAGACTAGTTTAGGAACTCACAACACTAAAGCTGAGGCTCAAACTCAGTTTTTGATGGCTAATGGATCAAACTTAGTGTTTAAAGTCAATAATATGGAATCAGAATTTAGGGAAGTCTGTGATGACCTAAACTGATTACATATACCTTGTGTACAAGGTCTAAGTTCAATAAGTTAAGTGGTGATTGGAACTTAGTTATGTTCAAATTGGTGTAATCTAACTTCATAACAAAAATTTTGATATAAAGAAGTCAGCTGTAGTGTTTTATAAACACAGCAAACTTGGAACAGCTGGTTGCCAAGTACTTCAACAGACTTACATAACACAGGAATCTGCTGAATGCATATTTTGATTTAATGAAATGTTACATTGGAATATTACAAGGATAAGGACAGATAACAACCCTTGATTTTGTCAATAAATCAATGGCTATGATTAAAGAGACGTTGGAAAGATTCAAACCTTTATCAGAGGGTTGGAATGAGCCAAAGTGTCTCTTTCATTCTTTTTGAAGGTTGTTCGTTGTCAACTTCAGTAGCTTTTCTTTTTCTTTTGTCTTCCTTCTGTTGCTCCTTCAAGTTTCAGCAGAAGACTTCTTCTTTACAACATCAGTAGGGTCAGTGACTTCAACTTCAACTGGATCCTCAGTAGACTCAGCAGTCTCTACAGATTGCTTCCTTGTTTTCTTAGGCTTTAGCATTTCAGTTATCTTTCTAGTGTCAGCAGCCCTCTTCTCAGCAACTTTCTTTGGTGGAGTAGATTTAGCAACTTGTTTAACCTGCTCACCACCAGCATCATCATTTCCATCATTGCCACTCTCTGTTTCCTCATCATCTACATCTTCATCATCATCCAATCCAGGGATGAGATAGCTGATCTCCTTCTTATATCTGGACTTGTTGAGTTTCTCAGGTGCAACATAAGAAACCCTCAGATGATTCAGCAGGGCCTGAATCATCAAGCCCCAAGGCAGTGATTTGGACTTTCTTGTCCCTTCTCTTTCCTCAGTTATTACCTTCTTCATGTGTTGGACAAAGAATCCAGCCCAATCAAACTTCATGCTCTTGCAGATGATGATCAACAGGTAAATCTTGGGTCCTGACAAAGTGTCAAGGCTTCCACTAAATCCTAAAATGTTTTTGGCTATAATCTTGCTCGGCAAATTATACTCCATCCCAATATGCTTCACATTGATGCTTAGTGACGATTTGATAGCATTGTTGATCTTTATTTTATTGACAAAATCCAATCTTGACAGCCCCATTTCTTCAGGATTGGTTGGAGCATTGTTTACAGGTCCAAAACCAAATGCTTCTCTCAGTAGGTTTGAGGAGTTTCAATCTCCTGGCCATTAACTATTGTCGTAAATGCCTCTCTATTTTCTCTTATCACAATTTTTCTCCAAAAGTTTGCAACATTCATGTAGGAGATGCTTTCCAATCTCAGATTAAGAATATCCTCCAGTCCTTCGTATCTTCTGATTCTCCTACAACTGTTGATAGCTAATTCAGTTTTATTTGCATCAACAATGAACCCTCTTACACTTTGTCTAATTCCAATGTGAATATCATCCTTGTCCGCCATTAGAGATGAAAAAGATGAAGAAAAAAGTATTCAAATTTGTGTTCACACAGTGTACTTGTAGAGAAAAACGATCTGAAAGTTATATGTAATGTCTCTGTGTATATATCTGTATATATAGAGAAAGCAGTGGGTGGTAACTGTCAGATAAAGTGTTGTACGTGCTCTATAGCATTAACCACGATTAAAGTAAGAATAAATGCGATGTTGCCACGTGTCCCACTAATTGATTTCATAAGAGTTGTGACCGTTGGATATTTGTATGCGGTTATAAGGGATAAGAATAATATCCGATTACTGTTGACTTTCATTTAAGTTAGAATTTCTTGTAACGTATGGTTTAGCAGCCTTTTCCATCAGTAGACTTGTCTTAGCGTTATCTTGTCGACAAAGATACCTCGGCCCGATCTGGCGATAAAGTTACTCTGCTGATCTCAGATACACTTGTTTTGTCCAACTGATAATACAAGATGAAGTTTAATACCAGTGACTAATCTGTCAAGTGATCTCACCCAACAGGACAAAGACCAATCCCCTTGGCAACTTCATTTGCTGAATTGTCCAAACACATATAAGTACATGGAATTGTTGATACCAGTGACTAATCTGCTAAGTGAGCTCACCCAACATAGCAAAAACTAATCCCCTTGGTGAATTCCAGTACATTGCTGATCAAAGGTGTGTCAGTCAACTTTTATGATTCCAAGTTCAGTCCTTAACTTAGCAAAACTTTCTCTATCCAATGGTTTTGTGAAAATATCAGCAAGTTGATCTTCAGTAGGGATGTAAAGAACCACCACATCTTTCTTCTCAACATGATCTCTTATAAAGTGATGTCTCACATATATATGCTTGGTTCTCGAGTGCAAAACATGATTTTCTATGATTGCAATTGCACTTGTGTTATCACACATAATTGGAATTTCTCTTTCTTCAATTCCATAATCCCTTAACTGCTGTCTTAACCATAGTATTTGTGCACATCAACTTCCAGCAGCAATGTATTCCGTTTCAGCAGTGGAAGTTGATATAGAATTCTGTTTCTTACTGAACCCGGAGACCAGTCTATTTCCCATCAACTGACAGGTTCCTGTGGTGCTTTTTCTATCAATCTTGCATCCAGCATAATAAGAATCTGAGTAGGATATAACCTTGAAGCTTCCATATTTTGAATAACATATCCTTACTCCCAAAGTCTCTTTTAGATACTTGAGAATCCTTTTGACTGCAGCTAAATGACTTTCCTTTGGTTTTGATTGAAATCTTGCACAAACACCCACAGCAAACGATATATCAGTCTCTTTGGCGATGAGTCAACAGCAGATCGCATATCATCCTTCTGTATAAGGTCTGATCAAAATCTTTGCCTTCTGTATCTACATCCAATCTAATGTTGGTACTGATGGGAGTTGATACCTTGGTGCTGTTTTCCATACCAAACTTCTTCAGTAGCTCATTGGTGTACTTGGTTTGATGAATGAAGATTCCATCTTTCATTTGTTTGAGTTGTAATCCCAAAAATTAGTTCATTTCTCCCATCATACCCATTTGGAACTTGTTTTTCATGAGATTGGAAAACTTTTCACATAGCAATTCATTTTCAGAACAAAAAATTATGTCATCTACATAAATCTGTACCAGCAGTGTGTTGTTTCCTTCATTGATTCTGAAAAGAGTCTTGTCAATGGTACCTCATTGTCCACCAAGAATTGAGATAGGGTCTCATACCATGCTCTTGGTGCTTGCTTCAAACCATAAAGTGCTTTATTGAGTCTGTACACATTGTCTTCTTGATCTTTAACTTCAAAACCAGGAGGTTGCTGAACATAAACCTCTTCTTCTAGAATGCCATTCAGAAATGCACTCTTGACATCCATCTGGTATACTTTGAAGTTTTTGTAAGCAGCATATGCGAGGTATAATCTTATAGCTTCCAATGTTGCAACGGAGTCATATGTCTCATCAAAATCTATTCTTTCTGCTTGAGAATAGCCTTTTGCTACTAGTCTGGACTTATTCCTCACAATGGTGCCAGATTCATCCAATTTGTTTCCATATACCAATTTTGTTCCAATTATATTTGCATGATTAGGCCTTTCTATTAGTGTCCAAACTTGATTTCTTTCAAATTCATTCAATTCCTCTTGCATAGCAATTATCCAATTTGGATCTGATATTGCTTCTTCAACAACTTTAGGTTCTATTTGAGATAGAAAATAGGTAAACATTGCTTCTAATTGTCTTCCAGTCATCACACCTTGTTGTATATTGCAAATAACTTGCTCAGCAGGGTGATCCCTTAACCATTGTGGATTTTGGTTAGATTGGTTCTCAGGAACATCATCTTCAGTTGGGTCTGTTGTTGCTTCAGCAGGGTGATCAGCAGATCCTTGAACTGCCTCAGTTGTTGCATCGATGAGTGTTACCAAAGCAGGTGTTCAAGAGGGCGAGTCGAAATCTTTAAATCATTTATCCTTTCCAAAACATCAACACATTCTGGATCAGTGACTTGTTGATTCTCAGCAGGTTCTGAAGCTTCATCTTCCATTCCAGTCAACTTAGGTTCATCAAATACAACATGTATTGATTCTTCATGTTTCAGTGTTCTTTTATTCAGTACCCTGAATGCCTTGCTGACAGAAGAATATCCCACGAAGATTCCTTCATCTGATTTTTGAATGTCTTCAATTGCTCCTTATGATTTAATATAAAGCATTTGCTTCCAAATGGATGGAAATAGGATATATTGGGTTTCCTTCCATTCCAAATCTCAAAAGGTGTCGTCAGCAGCTTTTTGTTCACTGAGGTCCTATTTTGTGTATAGCATGCCGTGTTAATTGCTTCATCCCAATATCTTTCAGGTAATAGAGCTTCACAAATCATAGTTCTTCCTGCTTCTTTCAAAGCCTATTTCTTCTGTCAGCAACCCCATTTTGTTGAGGTGTACCATCAACAGCTAGTTGATGTAGCACACCATTCTGCTCACAATATTATCTTATAACATTTTTGAGAAATTCAGTACCCTTGTCTTATATGAGTCAAACTTTTCTCATTCTGCAATCTTTTCAAAAGTTCATGCATCTTTTGAAGTGTTTCACTTTTCTTTTTCAAGAAAACTACCCAAGTGTATATTGAATAATCATCCACAACTACTAGAGTGTACTTCTTCCCTGTCACACTTGTTGGTGTTACTGGTCCAAATAGATCCATGTGCATTAGATCCAAAACTCTTTTTGTTGATTACTTAGTCTTTGACTTGAAGCTTGTTTTTGTTTGTTTACCTTGCTGACAAGCATCACATATAGCATCCTTTTTGAATATGATCTCAGGTAAACTAATCACCAGTTTCTTCATCACATATAGCATCCTCAAAGTTCAGATGATTCAACTTCTTATGCCAAAACCAATTCAGTTCTGATTTGGTATGCACAATCGAGCATGTCTCTGAATAAGCAGATGAACCAATCGACAACATACATGTTTTGTTGTCTTCTTCCACCAAAGACAACTTGATCACCACTTTCACTAATGACAATACATGTGCCTTTGTCAAAAGTGACCTTGTAACCCATGTCACAAAAGCGTCCAAAGGCTCGATGAGGTTGTAGTCCAGGTCCCTTCCACAAATGCAACATTTACGATAGTTAATCCATTTCTCACAAGTGTGCCATATCCTCTTGTGTATCCTGGTGTGTTCTTGTTGCCAAAATTCATTCTTGGACCATCCTTTGCAACATAATTTCACAAACAGTGTTTATTCTTTGTCATATGTCTGGAACATCCATTGTCAAAGTACCAGACACCCTACAAAATAAAGTTAATGTATTTAGGTACGCAAAACTGTTTGGGTCCATAGTGGTCAGTGGTAAGCATGAACCTTGGCAAATTTCCATAAGGTCTTCTTTGAAAAGTGTTATACCTTTGTTCATACATGTATTCTACACATCCATAAGGTCTAGCATTTGGTTTTGTAGGACTCACATATGCTTTCTGGCCTTTTGGTATGTAATGTTGTTTGGAGTGATTTCTATTGTTAGAAGCACTAGCATAACCATTGGTTTGCTGTCTATTAAGAACAACCCTATAATATGGATTCTGCTGAGGTCCCTGCTGAGGTCTTGTATAAGTCCTCTACTGAGTCCTTTGCTGAGGTTTTACCCTAGCAGTATGGTTATACTTGTTGTTTTTAGCAATAGGGACAGGAATATTCCAATCATCATCAGTAAGGAATAGTCTACCGTTCCCACTGAGATAAGTATCCTTAAAATTATTGACATTTTTAGGTTTAGGATACTTATCCTTGGAATATTTCGATTTTAAGCCTTTTGTGGTCCAAGAGACTTGGTAGCAGTGTCCTGCTATCAGTGAGTCTAGAAGGTACAATGGTCCTACTCTTAGATTTATTCTTTTTGTTGGAAGTCGATGCCCTTTTGACTTCTGATTTTGCCTCTTTGAAGCATTCTCAGTAGGTTTCACTGTCTCAGCAACCTTTTTGGGAGTTGGATCTTGTGCAGGCATAAACTTAAGACCAATTCTGGTACTAGGTTCAGTAACCTTACTATATCCACTCTTATTAGATCGTTGAGTTCCAAATCCAAGGCCAGTTCTATCACCACAAAGCTTTCCAGCTTTGAATACAGTGGAGGAACAATATTATTCAGTAGATTCAGCAGCTACTAAATATGTAGCCGACTTATGTTGATTCTGTCCAAACTCTTTTTCCTTTCCCCTGAGAATTCTTAATTCATCTTTTAACCTTTCATCTTCTACTTGAAGAGCTTCTTTTTCAGCCTTCATAATCTCATAACCAGATTGTATTATCCTCAGTTGATTAAGGATGGAATCCAAAGTTTCTTCATTGTCAGAATTTTTAGGATTTGAACCACAAGTTGATTCACAATCACTTTCAGCAGGAGTGTTTATAGATACATAATTGTATACCTCTTATGTTTCATCCATATTTGCCCTTAAAGCATAATCATCTATATCAGCAACACGTGCACTATCATCAGATTCATTTCCTTTTTCTGATTGAACTTCATATCCTGATTCATCTTCAGTAATCATAGCTTTCTTGCCAGATCTTCTTTGTTGACATTTGCTCTTCAGTAGGTCTAGACAATCAGCTCTGAAATGTCCAGGCTTCTTATAGTTGAAGCAAAGATAATCAAGTTCCTTCTTCTATTTTAGTTCAGGACAGTCAGGTTTGAAATCATTGTCTTTCTTGGATTCATCCTTCTTCTTTTCACTAGATTTCTTTGTGAAATTCCTTGGAGAACCCCTTCCATTTTTCATCATTCTGATTTTCTTGCTCAGTAGGGCAATTTGTTCTTGCATCTCATCCAGTAGATCATCTTGTGCTCCTGATGTTTTTTCTTGATGTGAAGCAGCCAATGCAGTGGTCTTTGGCTCTTCCTTTTCAGTCTCAGGTATAAGTTTCTTCCTAAATTAATAAGCCTTGAGATCTGAAAATAATTTGAAGGTGTCCTATTCATGTAGACTTCTCATTTCTTCTATTGTAGTCACCTTCATTTCCCAAACATCTTTTGCAGGTAGAGCTTCTATGATTTTTGAGTCGATTTCTTCTTTTGAGTAGTTTACATTCAGTATGGTGAGTTCATCCATGATGGCATTGAATCTTGATTTCATTTGTTCAATGGTTTCATTTGGTTTCATTTGGAAATCTTGGAACTTTTTCTTTGCCACACTGATTTTGTTCTTCTTGATTGCATCAGTGCCTTCACAGATTAATTGTAACTTATCCCAAAGTTCTTTTGCAGTCTTGCAATCCTTCATCTTCATGTATATATTGCTATCCAAGGTTCTGTATATGATATCAATAGCAATATTATTGAGGTTTGCTCTTTTTCTATCTTCAGCATTCCAATCTCTTTTTGGCTTTGGAATGTAATGAGTTTGACCATCTACAGTTATAGCTTTTGTGATTTCCAGTGGTCCATCAGTCAACACATCCATCATCTCATCTTGTGTTGCAGGTAGAAAAGCTGCATACGACGTTTATACTCATCAAAACGATCTAAAGAACACATCAACATTGTTCTAGCATACTGGTCGTTATCCATGATGCAAAGCTTTGAAAATCAGTAACTTGAAAAAGTTTTCAAAGTATTTTCACAAGCACAACAAGTAGGATTACTTCAAAATAGAAGCACTGCTCCGATACCAATTGTTGGTCCCTTGAAAAGCCTTTGGTTAAGTTTAAAGGGGAGGGGGTGAATAAACTTAACACTTAAAACTTTTGGAGTTAACAAACTCAGCAAACTCAGTAGTGTGCTGACCACTCAGTAGTCTGCTGACTGCTGATTATACTGAATTTATTGCAGTGGAAAATATTCAAGTTAAGCCTTATTACTTGTAGTTAAAATATGATACCAAGTATTCGATACTCAGTAGTGTAAGTGTGTGATTCAGTTGCTAGTTTCAGTAGGTTGATGTGCTTAATATGCTAAATGCAGAAAGTAAATGCAGAAAGTAAGTAGGCAATATTATAGTTGTTCCAGGTGGTGTAATCCTGTCAGTCCACTCTTCTTCTGTGATGTTGAAGGTAATTCACTAGAGATCTTTGAAGTTGCAGTTACAAAAATCCCTAAGTTGTCTGTCCTTCACCAATAACTATGGCTTCACAAACAGAACACTTGGAATAGGTAGGAATGCTGCTCCAAAGTCTTCCACTAGTCCTTGTAGGGAAGGATAGCCTCTTCACCAGCTCCACCACAAACAACAGTTCTTGACACCTAAGTGCTTCTCTGTCTTCAGCAGGTTTCTTCTGAAAGAAAGTTTGAATCAAGTAAGTGATTCAGCTTTCAGCAGCTTGATCAGGATGTAATGATCAGCAGCTTGGAATCTTCAAGTGTGTATACTTGATGTGAAGAATTTACTAGATCAGTATCTTTATGTTCAGTAATGTCAGTAAGGTAATTTCTTGATAAGAATCTGTTGGCTCAAGATTGATTATTGTTTTTCTTCAAAATTCATCGTCGGTTTCTGTATCAGGGGTCTTCTATTTATTGGTGAGAATCCTTATGATTTGTGTTTGAAATTCAAACATAACCATTTCAGATTTGTCCCCATCTTGACTTGCTTTCTGTCCTGTATATACATCGACATCGTTAGTTTACTTTTGACAGCTTTCGATTGGCCCACCCTTTGACTTGTATCCATTGGATAAAGCTCTGAATCTTTCCAACGTCCCTTTAATCTTAGCCATTGATTTGTTGGCAAAATCAAGAGTTGTTATCTGTCCTTATCCTTGTAATATTCCAATGTAACCTTTGATTAAATCGAAATATGCATTCAGCAGATTCCTGTGTTATGTAAGTCTGCTGAAGTACTTGGCAGTCAGCTGTTCCAAGTTTACTGTGGTTATAAAACACTGCAGCTGACTTCTTTATATCTAACTTTTTTTATGAAGTTAGATTACACCAATTTGATCATAACTAAGTTCCAATCACCACATAACTTATGGAACTTAGACCTTGTACACAAGGTATATGTAATCAGTTTAGGTCATCACAGAATTCTCTATATTCTGATTGCATATCCTTGACTTTAAACACTAAGTTTGATCCCGTAGCCTTCAATAACTGAGTTTGAGCCTTTAACCTAGACAGGTCTGCTGATGAAAGTCAGCTGACCTTTTACAATGCTTGTTTGATCAAACCTATATAAAGATCAAATTCTAATAAGCCGATACATTTGATCTAGACATCTTTTTGTCTTTGCCCTATAACAGCTAGTCTGGCACTCATCACTAAAACTTTAAAATATGTCCAACAAGAAGGAACAATTCCCATAATGTGTGATAACACAAGTGCAATTACAATAACTGACAATCCATTTTTGCACTCAAGGACAAAGCATATTGATGTGCGACATCACTTTAAAAGAGTTCATGCAGAGAAAAAATATATTACAGTTCTTTATGTACCTACTGAAGATCAGTTGGCTGATATCTTTACAAAACCATTAGATAAAGAAAGATTTGACAAATTAAGAACTGAGTTAGGGATAATCAAAGTCAGTTAAGTCTGTTTAAGCCAGAGATTTGTCAAGGGGATTGATCTTTGTTATGCTGGGTGCGCTCACTTAACAGATTAATCATTGACATCAACAATCTCAATCTGACCAACTGAAACTGAAAGATTTAACGGAACTGAAAGTTTACTCTAGAACTGACCTCAGCATCAGTCTTTATAAGAGTCAACTTAAGTCAAAGGTTGATAAGATAAAACCGACAGCGGTTATATCACATTTAATTACCGAGTTTTTGTCAGAATATGTTGCGTGCACACCCCATTACTCTCAGAACATTACATGCTTTGGTTACACAAACCATCATGGAATTTGAAAAGTTGTACTAATCCACCGCCAGTACATCATTCCTATATATCCCCATTCACATTTTCCTCAAAAACAAAAATCAGATGTTTCATAATCCTTTTCATCTTAAAATTCAATTTTTGTTTTACACTAAACCCAGAAATGGCCACCTCAAAGAAATCACAAGAAGAAAGATTGATCACAGATTTAGATTTGTATACATTCGAAGTTTATGAAGCTATGTGCAACAACACTCTGTTAGAAAGTTATATCTGCGAGAAGATCCAGAAAGAACCAGGATTAAGAAGCATTCTGGAGGTCACTTTCAACAAAAAACGTGATGTGGAAGGGATTTTACAGTTCTGGGAGAACATGTGTTTGACAAGAGACTCCCTCATCACTACAGTTCGTGGAGATCGAATTATTATCAATGAACGAGTCATGAAGTCACTATTTGGTTTCAAAAATTCATCTGTGACAACAATAGACTTGACTTGTCTAGCATTGAAAAGGGACGCCTTCCTTAGGCAGATTTCCTTATCTAAGGAACCTGCAGAAGTTGGCATTCATATTGATAAACTCAAGCCAAAATTTGGACTCCTTAGTAGATGGCTCAGCAGACATTTTATTGGAAAATCCAAAGGAATCAACATATTATCCGATGACAATGTTTATCTGAGGAACATAATTTGGGACGAACTAGAATTCAATTGGGCCGGTTACGTTGTCAATCAGATAAAGAAGCAACATTTAGCTGAATTGGAAAGTGTGCAGAAAGCTCAAGCTGAAGGACAAGTAACTGATGGTAGATTCCGACTGAAGAAAACACTCAATGGAATCATTCAATTTTATTCAGATTAACTCAAGGTAGGGAAGAAAGCAAGTGAAACTACAACCACAACAACTGATACAGAGGAAATTGCAGCAGTTGCAAGAACAACTTCCCAACCTGAAGCCAGACAGAAAACTGTGTCACAGCAGGAAGCTGAACACAAATGAGTCAAGCGGAAAGCTGACTCAGTAAAAGAATAATCGGTTGTCAAATGTTTGTACCCAAGTACTTCAAGTCAGCAAGCACCAACTGTGGGGGAACTACAACAACTGACAGCTGAAATCACACGGAAAGATATTCCTGCTGATGATACCTCTCAGTTACAACAACCTCAACACCAATCAGATCAGTAGCTAGCCATGTTTTTGAAGCTGATAAAATCATCAAGCTAATAAAGATGAAACTCAAACCATATTCTCGTGATGCTATCTTACAATCTGAAAAAAAAGTTACTCTTGAAGGAATTGGAAATTAGAGACCTATATACTTTGTTTCCTATGTCAGTGTTTCTTGTAAATTGTTTCAATAGATTCATTGAACTAGCCAAGCAAAGAGAATTAACCACATCATCTTTTCCCAAGGATTCTTTGAAGAAGAAGGATGATAATGAAGATGATAATTCAAGGAAAGAAGTTGATATGACTACAGTTTTGCAGAAAGATACTCAACCTCTACTCTAAGCTACGCAAACTGTAACCCAACAAGAAGTTTTGCCAGTTGTGAATCAGACAACTGACAATCAGCAAGAAGATATCACTCAATCGAAAGTTCAAACAGAAGCCACATATGATCCTTCTGATATTTTGACAAAGGAGGAATTGGGCAAAGTTCAAGAGAACTTGAAGATTGTGCTCAGCCAAAAGGATGCATATAATTGCCTTCTATCAAACATCTCTGGATATCTAGATTATAGAACAAAAACAGATATCTCAGTTCGTGCAAGACTAGAGATGATCCATAAGTCAAGTTCAAGCTTTGCCTCAGAAATTTTGTTACTCAAGCAGAAACTTGAAGACTCAACCGCAGTAGATAGGGAAACACATGCTCAGGTTCACTGGCATACGAATCAGCACATCTACAGGTTAGAGAATCAGCTCAAAGAAGTACTTGATTCTCAGCAACGTATCTCAGCCAATCAAAAGGCAACCCATGCTTTGGAAGATCAATTGTATGATGCCAAAAAGGGGGAAGCTCAAGAATAAAAGCTGAGGTTACTCAAAGAAAAGAAGCAACTTGAAGACGAATTGGAAAAATATAAATCAGATCTAAAGTTCTTAAAGAAAGAATTTACTGATGAGCAGCTCATTGAGAAATACAGTCAACCTGAAGAACGGAGAGCTACTCTAACAAAGGATCTGTGGTTAAAGTTTGTCAAAGATCATAATCCTATCAAATCCAAGTACAAGGACAAGACTATTGAAGAATCCTTGAACTACTTCTTATCTGACGAATTTTACAATCAGAAGATGGCGCAATATAAGAAGATCAAGAGGATTGAAGACAAACAAAAGATAAGAGACAAAGTTGAACAAATAAAAGCTGATGTAGCCGAATTTGAAAAGTACTACTTGGATGAATCAGCTTTACAAAAGTTAATTTTATGGAGAAAATGGAAAGAAGGAAGTCAAGTGGACTATAACAAGACTCTCACTAAGGAAGACTCTAAGCTAGAGTATTATTATCGTCTACATGACAAAGAGATGAAGTATATCTCAGTTAAACAAAAAGCACAGAAAGGAGATTAGTCTCTAGTTAAAATTTATTTGAACAAAATGTAACTATTCCAGTTTTTGCTTATTCTAATGAAATCCAGTTTTCCAGTTTTTGCTTGTCTTACATTGTTTTGATCTTTAAGATTTTCTTTTAGGGAGAGTTTTGGCATCACCAAAATAAAATTTATGTTTTGATGATAATTCATCATATTTACTCAAAGTATTATCTTAACCTCATTGATGAAGTGCTGAAGCTAGTTGTTATAGTGAAAAGCTAAAAGATGTCTAGAACTGAATGTATAGGTTTTACTAAAGTCTGGTATTTGTATAGGTTACATCAGACAAGCACTGTAATAGTTAGAGTGTCGAGAAACTGAAAACTGGAAGCCATTTAGTAAACTGGAAATCGTCAAGATAAACAAACTGACTAAGACTACACCAATAAAAAACTGAAGAAGATAAGTTCGCTGAGGGACACAAACTCGGTTGGCTTATCTAGAAGATTGAAGAACTGAGGGTTCAAACTCAGTTGATGAATTGCTGAGGTTCACAGACTCAGTTATTGAAGATTGAAGAACTGAGGGTTCAAACTCAGTTATGAAGATCAAAAGTCAAGACTATAAGGTTAGACTTCAGGCAAGTTTGTGGTGACCTGAACTGACTTTATGGATCTTGTATGAAGATCTAAGAATCATAAGGACAATGAATTCTTAGAAGATAGTTGCTTATGGTGTACTTTGATTAAGTAAAATATAATCAGATGAAAACTAGAGTACTGATATTTTGAAGAAGAGTAAAGTCTCAGTTAATGCTCCAAGTCAGTCAAGAAACTGACAACTGATAAACACAGTATAAAATTTATCATGAAACTCTGTTTTATAAGTCAGTCATCCAACAAACTGATAGTACAGTTGAACGTTATAAAGAAAGCAATATTATTGGAAGAAGTACTAACACATCAGAACGGTCATAAAATATAGCCGTTACAAGATAGACGTTTATATAATTCGAATTCAAGCAAGATCAACGTTGGACCTCACACTAAAAATAGAGGACTTTGCACTAAGGAAAAACAACAGAATTATTAAGATCAACAAGCATTTTGTGCACTAGTCTTATTTATTCAAATTGCTATCATCGCTGCACTATAACAAGATCATATCAAGAATTTCTTCAAGTGTTCAAGCTACACAGAATTTATCCAGATTCAGACACTTTGAAGAACCACAAACAAGAATCAACTCATTGATTCTCAACCCAACTTTGATTCTTAATCAAAGGTTCAGACTTTGAAGGAAACCGGGAAGGTTTTGCCAAGGACAGTTGTCACAGCAGTCGGGTAGACTGTGATTGTGGTGGTAGCTAGTGAAGAGGCATACGTAACCTTCAAGGACCAGTGTTCAAGCAATTAAAGAGCTGCAATTCTACAACTGTTTAGATAGTGAAGCTAGGATTAGCCAAGGACTATTGTTTAGGACTTTTTGTAACAGCTCACCTCAAGAAGTTCTAGTGAAATTTTCCTCCTACACCACAGGGGAAGAGAGGACTGACAGGATTACACCACCTGGAACCTCTATAATATTTGCCTCGTTTACTTTAAACATTTAATTACTTACTTAGCATTTACTTACTGCATTCTGAGAATTGATTGTTATACACCTCACAGCTCACAGACTGATATTCACAAGAATTCAGTTTAGCACACTCATCTTTCGCTTAGAATTACAAGATCAAGAAAAAGGCTAGGATTTTATCTGCTGCCAGTTGACTCAGTATTGCATAAGTCAGTTTCACTTAAACTCAGCTCAGTCAGCTTAACTCCACACAAGTTTCACCTGAACTTTAATTTGTCTAAAATCCAATTTTTAGGGACAAGTTTTTTCACCCCACTCCTCTAAACTTGTGTTAGCCTTTCCAAGGGACCAACAGTATATTCCTAAGGTTGTACTGACAACTGACCCCTATGGACCCAAACAAAGTTGGGTACCTAAAAATGTTTAATTTATTTTGCAGGATGTATGGCACTTTGACAGTGGTTGCTCAAGACACATGACAAAGAGGAAAGACTTTCTAAGTAACTTTATTTTCAAGGATGGACCTAAGGTTAACTTTGGAAGTAAGGATAACCCTGGATTCACCAAAGGTTATGGTACCTTGATCAGGAATGGAATTACAATCAAGAATGTATCGTATGTAGAAGGATTGCATTACAATCTACTCAGTACCAGTCAATTCTGTGATATGGGATACAAAGTTACTTTTGATAAAGATTTCTGCGTGGTCATCAGCGAAACAGCATTTCAAGTTGTTTTAGCCGGGAGAAGAAAAGAGAATATGTATGTTGTAGATTGGACTACAACTGTTGTAGAAACTTGTTTACTTTTGCATACCAAATCAGAAATCAGTTGGTTATGGCACAAGAAACTGAGTCATCTAAACTTTGATGACATCAAAACCCTTGTCAAGAAACAGTTAGTCATTGGACTACCAGAAATCTCATATAAGAAGGATAGCTTATGTGATGCTTGTCAGCAAGGAAAGCAAACAAAAGCAAGTTTTAAGACTAAATCTCAGCATTCAGCTGTCCTAGAGCTACTTCATATGGACTTATTTGGACCTATTACACCAATCAGTATTAGTGGAAAGAAATATACATTGGTGGTGGTAGATGATTTTTCAAGATACACTTGGGTTATCTTCTTAACCAAGAAAAGACTTACAGAAATACTCAAAAGGCTTCAAAATCAGAAAAGTCTATCAATTGTGAAGATAAGATCAGATAAAGGAACTGAATTCCTCAACAAAGTGATTATTGAATACTATGAAGAAAATGGTGTGTTACATCAACTTGCTGCCACAACAACACCTCAACAGAATGGTGTAGCTGAAAGAAGAAATAGAACACTCAAAGAAGCAGAAAGGACTATGATCGGTGAAGCAAAACCGCCTGAAAGGTATTGGGCAGAAGCAGTCAACACAGCTTGCTATACACAAAATAGAGCTCTCATGAATATAAGGCATGAGAAGACTCCTTATGTAATTTGGATTGGAAGAAAACAAAATGTATCTTACTTTCATGCTTTTGGAAGCAAGTGTTTCATACATAATAATGGAAAATATCAACTTCATGTTTTTCAGCCCAAAGCTGATTAAGGAATTTTTTTGGGATATTCAAGTTTCAGCAAAGCATTTAGAGTACTAAATAAAAGGACACTCAAGCATGGGGAATCAATACATGTGGTATTTGATGAACCAAATTTTCCTGGTGAAATAATTAAAGACAGACCAGAACCAGTTTCTAAGTCTCATTTACCAATCTTGCCAGAATCAGTTTTTGTTGACATTGGAAGACTAAGGATTTCAGAATCTTTAGATCAAGATCAGTCTCCGTTTCCAACTACTCAACAACCTACTCCAGAATAACATGATTCTGACTCAGTTGAAGAAAATCAAGAACCAGTTGGACAAAATGTAGATCCCTTGATGCAAGTCTAGTACATCAATGGATGAGGGATCACCCTGAAGAACAAGTAATTGGTGATACTCAAGCTGGTGTTCGAATAAGACATCAACTAGTTGCAATGATTGCATGCTTTCTATCTCAATCTGAACCTAAAAAGATAGAAGAAGCCTTAAAGGATCCAGATTGGATATTAGCTATGCAAGAAGAACTGAATGAATTCAAAAGAAATCAAGTATGGGAATTAGTAGAGAGACCAGTTCATGTGAATGTCATTGGAACCAAATGGGTTTTCAAAAACAAACTTGATGAAGATGGGAATATCATCCGAAACAAAGCTAGACTTGTAGCTAAAGGATATTCTCTAGCAGAAGGCATAGATTTTGATGAGACATATGCACCTGTTGCAAGATTGGAGGCAATCCGACTATTTCTTGCTTTTGCAGCTCATAAAAAGTTCAAAGTATACCAGATGGACGTTAAAAGCGCATTTTTGAATAGGATACTTGAAGAAGAAGTGTATGTTCAACAACCACCTGGATTCGAGATCAAAGATCAAGCTGACAAAGTTTTCAGACTAAGGAAACCTCTATATGGACTTAAACAAGCACTAAGAGCTTGGTATGAAACTCTATCTCAGTGTCTAGTGGATAATGAATTTATCAAAGGAACTATCGACAAGACATTATTCAGAATGAAAAATGGAGAAAGTACTCTCCTTGTTCAGATCTATGTTGATGATATCATTTTTGGATCAGTAAATGAACAGTTTTGTGAGAAGTTTGCAGGTTTAATGAAGAGTAAATTTCAGATGAGTATGATGGGAGAATTGAATTATTTTCTTGGATTACAAGTCAAACAATTAGATGATGGAATTTTCATTCACCAAACCAAATATACAAGAGAACTTATAAAAAAACTTGATATGGAAAAATCAGCTGGAATTTCTACACAAATTGTAACCAACATCTGACTAGATGAACAAAGAAGGCAAAGATGTTGATCAAACACTTTACAGAAGAATGATTGGAAGCTTACTCTACCTTACAACAAGTAGGCTTGACATATCTTTTATTGTTGGTGTATGTGCAAGATTTCAGTCAAAACCAAAGGAAAGCCATCTCACAGTTGTTAAAAGGACCTTGAAGTATTTGAAAGATACAGATGGAGTTGGAATATGGTATTTAAGAGAAGGAGATTTCAAACTGATATCCTATTTAGACTCAGATTATGCAGGATGCAAAGTGGACAGAAAAAGCACATCAGGCACATGCCAGTTGCTAGGAAATAGATTTGTGTCATGGTTTAGCAAAAAGCAAAATTCAATTTCAACTTCAACAGCTGAAGCTGACTATATAGCAGCTGGAAGTTGTTGTGCTCAAGATTTATGGATCAGACAGCAATTAAGAGATTATGGGATAGAAGAAGGAACAATTCCCATAATGTGTGATAACAGAAGTGCAATTGCAATAACTGACAATCCAGTTTTGCACTCAAGGACAAAACATATTGATGTGCGACATCATTTTATAAGAGATCATGCAGAGAAAAAGGATATTACAGTTCTTTATGTACCTACTGAAGATCATTTGGCTGATATCTTTACAAAGCCATTGGACAAAGAAAGATTTGCCAAACTAAGAACTGAGTTGGGTATAATAAGAGTCAGTTAAGTCAGTTTAATCCAGAAATTCGTCAAGGGGATTGATCTTTGTTCTGCTGGGTGCGCTCACTTAACAGATCAGTCATTGACATCAGGAATTTCAAACTGACTAACTGAAACTGAACTATTAACTGATATTTAAGCATCAGTCAACTTTAGTCAAAGGTTTATAAGATAAAACCAACATCGGTTATATCGCATTTAATTACCGCAGCTTTTGTCAAAATATGTTGCGTGCACACCCCATTACTGTTAGAACAGTAGATGCCTCGGTTACTAAAGCCATCATGGAATCAGAAAAGTTTTACCAATAAACCACCAGTACATTACCCCTATATATCCAACCTTCACTCACATTTTCTCAAAAACAAAATAAAAAATTTCTTTTCATCTCAAAATTCAAGCTTTTCCACACTAAATCCAGAAATGGCCGCCTCAAAGAAAGCTCAAGAAGAAAGATTGATCACAGATTTAGATGTGTATACTTTCAAAATTTACGAAGCTATGTGCAACAACACTCTACTTGCAAGCTATATCTGCGAGAAAATCCAGAAACAACCAGGATTAAGAAACATTCTGAAAGTCAATTTCAATGAAGAACGTGATGTGGATGGGATTTTGCAATTCTGGGAGAACATGTGTATGGTAAGAGACTCCCTCATCACTATGGTTCGTGGAGATCGAATCATTGTCAATGAACGAGTCAAGAAGTCACTATTTGGTTTCACAAAAGCACCTGTGACATCAATAGACTTGGCTTGTCTACCATTGAAAAGGGATGCCTTTCTTAGGCAGATATCATTATCTAAGGAACCATTAGAAGTTGGTATTCTTGTTGTTAAACTGAAGCTTGAATTTGGACTCCTCAGCAGATGGCTCAGCAGACATATTATTGGAAAATCCAAAGGAGTCAATATTTTATCCGATGACAGTGCTTATCTGATGAACATAATCTAGGATGAACTAGAATTCAATTGGGCCAGTTATGTCGTCAATCAGATAAAGAAACAACATTTAGCTGAATTGGAAAGTGTGCAGTTAGCTCAAGCCGAAGGACTAGTAACTATTGGCAGATTCCGACTGAAGAAAACACTCAGTGGAATCATTCGATACTATTTGGAGAATCTCAAGGAAGGGAAGAAAGCAAGACAAACTGCAGCTACAGAGGAAATTACAGCAGTTACAAGTTCAAGAAGAACAACTTCCCAACCTAAAGCCAGCGTAAAATCAGATCTCAAATAGAAATCGAACACAAATGAGTCAAGTGGAAAGCTGACTCAGCAAAAGTAAATTCAGTTGTCAAATGTTTATACCCAGGTACTTCGAGTCAGCAAGCACCAACTGAGGGGAAACTACAATAATCGATAAATTTGAAACTACATGAAAAGATATTCTTGCTGATGATACTGCTTCTCAGTAACAACAATCTCAAAGACAAAGCGTATCAAAGAACAACCATTGATTTTTAAGTCGATAGAATTGTCAAGCTGATGAAGATGAAGCTCAAACCATAAAACTCTCGTGATGCTATCTTACAAACTGAAGAAAAGTTACTCTTGGAGATACTTGAAATTAGAGACCTATATACTCTATTTCCTATATAAGAGTTTCTAGCAAATTTCCTTAGTAGATTAATTGAAATAGCCCCACGAAGAGAATCAACCACATTATCTATTCCCAAGGAAAACAAGGATGATGATGAAGATAATAATTCATGGAAAGAAGCTGATGCGACTATAGATCTGCAGACAGATACTCAACCTCAACTCCAAGCTACACAAACTATAACTCAGCAAGAAGAATTGCCAGTTGGAAATCAGACAACTGGCAATCAGCAAGCAGCTGTTAAACTTAATAATCAGCAACTTATGGTAATTGAAGATATCACTCAGCCTAAAGTCAAAATTGTTGGACATATTTTAAAGTTTTAGTGATGAGTGCCAGACTAGCTATTATAGGGCAAAGGCAAAAAGATGTCTAAATCAAACGTATAGGCTTATTACAGTTTGATCTTTGTATATGTTTGATCAAACAAACATTGTAAAAGGTCAGCTGACTTTCATCAGCAGACCTGTCTAGGTCAGTAAGGTACCTGAGTCAGTAGACTAGTTTAGGAACCTGCTGAAGATAGAAGGCTGAGGGCTCAAACACAGCTATTGAAGGCGAAGGGATCAAACTTAGTGTTTAAAGTCAAGGATATGGAATCAGAATTTAGGGAAGTCTGTGATGACCTAAAGTGATTACACATACCTTGTGTACAAGGTCCATAAATTATGTGGTAATTGGAACTTACTTATGTTCAAATTGTTGTAATCTAACTTCATAACAAAATGTTAAATATAAAGAAGTCAGCTGCAATGTTTTATAAACACAGCAAACTTGGAACAGCTGACCGACAAGTATCTCAGCAGACTTACATAACACACGAATCTGCTGAATGTATATTTCGATTTAATCAAAGGTTACATTGGAATATTATAAGAATAAGTACAGATAACAACTCTTGATTTTGTCAACAAATCAATGGTTAAGATTAAAGGAACGTTGGAAAGATTCAGAGCTTTATCCAATTGATACAAGTCAAAGGGTGGGCGATCCAAAATCACAAAAGTAAATCGACAATGTCGATTACTATGTCTGAGGACATAAAGCAAGTCAAGATAGGGACAAATCTGAAACGGTTATGTTTGAATTTCAAACACAAATCATATGGATTCTCACCTATAAATAGAAGACCCCTGATACAGAAACAGATGATGAAAATTGAAGTAAAAGAACAATCAATCTTGAGCTATCAGATTCTTATCAAGAAATCACCCTGCTGATGTTACTGAGCTTAAAGCTACTAATCTATTAAATTCTTCAAGTGTAGCCTGCTATCAAGTTACATCAAGTATACACACTTGAAGATTCCTAGCTGCTGATCATTTCATCCTGATCAAGCTGCTGAAAGCTGAATCACTTACATGATTCAAACATTCTTTCATAAGAAACCTATTGAAGACAGAGAAGCACTTAGGTGTCAATAACTGTTGTTTGTGGTGGAGCTGGTGAAGAGGCAATCCTACCCATCAAGGACCAGTGGAAGACTTTGTAGCAGCAATCCTACCTGTTTCAAGTGTTCAGTTTGTGAAGTCATAGTTATTGGTGAAGGACAAACAACTTAGGGATTTTTGTAGCTGCAACCTCAAATATCTCTATTGAATTTCCTCCAACATCACAGGAGAAGAGTGGACTGACAGGATTACACCACCTAGAACCACTATAAAATTTCCTACTTACTTTCTGCATTTAATTTCTGCATTTAGTATATTTACCATATCAATCTATTGAAACTAGCAACTGAATCACACACTTATACTACTGAGTACCTAATACTTGGTATCATATTTTAACAACAAGTAATAAGGCTTAACTTGAATATATTCCGCTGCAACAAATTCAGTAAAATCAACAAATGCCAGACTCTCGAGTGGTCGGCGAGACTCATCGAGCAAATAAGAAAGCTCTCGAACTTGCTGAGTTTGTTAACTCCAAAAGTTTTAAGTATTAAGGCTTTTCAACCCCTCCCCCCCTCTAAACTTAATTAAAGCATTTTCAAGGGACCAACAATTGGTATCGGAGCAGTGCTTCAGTTCTGAAGTAATCCTACTTGTTGTGCTTGTGAAAATACTTTGAAAACTTTTTCAAGTTTCTGATTTTCAAAGCTTTGCATCATGGATAACAACCAGTATGCTAGAACAATTTTGATGTGTTCTTTAGATCATTTTGATGAGTATAAACGTCGTATGCAGGCCTTTCTAGCTGCAACACATGATGAGATGATGGATGTGCTGACTGAAGGACCACTAGAAATCACAAAAGCTATAACTGTAGATGGTCAAACTCAGTACATTCCAAAGCCAAAAAGAGAATGGAATGCTGAAGATAGAAAAAGAGAAAACCTCAACAACATTGCTATTGATATCATATACAGAACCTTGGATAGCAATATGTACATGAAGGTGAAAGATTGCAAGACTGCAAATGAACTTTGGGATAAGTTACAATTAATCTGTGAAGGCACTGATGCAATTAAGAAGAACAAAGTCAGTGTGGCAAAGAAGAAGTTCCAAGATTTCAAAATGAAACCAAATGAAACCATTGAACAAATGGAATCAAGATTCATTGCCATCATGGATTAACTCGCCCTGCTGAGTGTAAACTACTCAAAAGAAGAAATCAATTCAAAAATCTTAGAAGCCTTACCTACAAAAGAAGTTTGGGAAATGAAGGTGGTTGCCATAGAAGAAATTAGAAGTCTACATGAAGAGGATACCTTCAAGTTATTTTTAGATCTCAAGGCTTATGAATTTAGTAAGAAACTTGTACCTGAGACTGAAAAGGAAGAACCAAAGACCACTGCATTGGTTGCTACACATCAAGAAGAAACATCAGGAGCTCAAGATGATTCACTGGATGAGATGCAAGAACAAATTGCCCTACTGAGCAAGAAAATCAGAATGATGAAAAATGGAAGGGGTTCTCCAAGGAATTTCAGAAAGAAATCTAGTGAAAAGAAGAAGGATGAATCCATGAAAGACAATGATTACTTGTGCTTTCAATGCAAGAAACCAGGACATTTCAAAGCTGATTGTCCTGAACTAAAACAGAGGAAGGAACCTGATTATCTTTGCTTATACTGCAAAAAGCCTGGACATTTCAGACCAGACTGTCCAGACCTACTGAAGAGAAAAAGTCAACAAAGAAGATCTGGCAAGAAAGCTATGGTTGCTGAAGATGATCAGAAAAAGGAAATGAATCTGATGATACTGCACTTGTTGCTGATATTGATGATTATGCTTTAATGGAAAATATGGATGAAACAGAGGAGGTATACAATTCTGTATCTATAAACACTCCTGCTGAAAGTGATTGTGAATCAACTTGTGGTTCAAATCCTAAGAATTCAGACAATGAAGAAACTTTGGATGCCATCCTTAATCAACTGAGGATAATACAATCTTGTTATGAGATTGTGAAGGCTGAAAAAGAAGCTCTTCAGAAGTTGAAAGGTTAAATGCTGAATTAAGAATTCTCAAGAGAAAGGAAAACGAGTTTTGACAGAATCAACTTAAGTCTGCTGTACATTGAGTAGCTGCTGAATCTGCTGGAAAATCTTGTTCCTCCACTGCATTCAAATCTGGGAAGCCTTATGGTGATAGAACTGGCCTTGGATTTGGGACTCAACAATCTAATAATAGTGGATCCAGTAAGGTCACTGAACCTAGTACCAGAATTTGTCCTAAGTTTGTGCCTGCAGAAGATCCAACTACCAAAAAGGTTGCTGAGGCAGTGAAGCCTACTGAGAAGACTTCAAGGAAGAAAAATTAGAAGTCAAAAAGGTCAACAGCACCTAACAAAAAGAATAAATCTAAGGGTAGGACTGCTGCACCTTCTGATAGCAGACCTGCTACCAAGTCTGCTGGACCACAAAAGGGCAAAAATCAGAAATATTCCAAGGATAAGAATCCTAAACCTAAAAATTTCAATCATTCTAGGGATACATATCTCAAGGGGAAAGGTAGATTATTCCCTACAGAAGATGACTGGAATATTCATGCCCCTACTACTAGAAAATCAGGTATAACCATGCTGCTAGGGTAAAACCTCAGCAATGGAATCAGCAGAGGACTTATACAAGACCTCAGCAGGGACCTTAGTAAACTCCATATTACATGGCTACTCCTAACAGACAGCAAACCTATGGTCATGCTAATGCTTCTAATAATAGAAGTCATTCCAAAGAGCATTACATACCAAAAGGCCAGAAAGCATATGTGAGTCCTACACAACCAAATGTTAGACCCTATGGATGTGTAGAATACATGTTTGAACAAAAGTATAACACATTTCAAAGAAGACCTTATGGAAATTTGCCAAGGGTCATGCTTACCACTGACCACTATGGACCCAAACAGTTTTGGGTACCTAAAATGCATTAACTTTGTTTTGTAGGGTGTCTGGTACTTTGACAGTGGATGTTCCAGACATATGTCAAAGAGTAAGCACTTTTTGACAAATTATGTGGCAAAGGATGGTCCAAGAGTGAATTTTGGCAACAAGAACACACCAGGATACACAAGAGGATATGGTACACTTGTGAGAAATGGATTAACTATCAGGAATGTTGCATTTGTGGAAGGACTGGACTACAACCTACTGAGCACTGGACTGTTTTGTGACATGGGTTACAAGGTCACCTTTGACAAAGGCACATGTATTGTCATTAGTGAAAGAGTTGATCAAGTTGTGTTGGCTGGAAGAAGACAACAAAACATATATGTTGTGGATTGGTCTACTGCTGTTCCAGAGACATGCCTGATTGTGCATACCAAGTCAGAACTGAATTGGTTATGGCATAAGAAGTAGAATCATCTAAACATTGATGATATCAATCAGTTGGTGAAGAGGAAACTGATGATTGGTTTACCTGAGATCACATTCAAAAAGGATGATATATGTGATGCCTATTAGCAAGGTAAACAAACAAAATCAAGCTTCAAGTCAAAGACTAAGCAATCAACAAAAAGATTTTTGGAGCTGATGCACATGGACCTGTTTGGACCAGTAACACCAACTAGTGTAACAGGAAAGAAGTACACTCCAGTAGTTGTGGATGATTATTCAAGATACACTTGGGTAGTATTCATGAACAAGAAAAGTGAAACACTTCAAAAGATGCCTGAAATTTTGAAGATATTGCAAAATGAGAAAAGTTTGACAGTAGTGAAGATCATATCAGACAGGGGTACTAAATTTCTCAATAAAGTTATAAGAGAATACTGTGAGCAGAATGGTGTGCTACATCAACTAGCTGCTGCTGGAACACCTCAGCAAAATGGGGTTGCTGAGAGAAGAAATAGGACTTTGAAAGAAGTAGGAAGAACTATGATTTGTGAAGCATTATTACCTGAAAGATATTGGGCTGCAGCAGTCAATACAACATGCTATACACAAAATAGGTCCTCAGTGAACAAAAAGCTGCTGAAGACACCTTATGAGATTTGGAATGGAAAGAACCTAATATATCCTTTTTCCATCCATTTGGAAGCAAATGTATTATACTAAATCATAAGGAGCAATTGAAGACATTCCAACCAAAATCAAATGAAGGAATCTACTTGGGATATTCTTCTCTCAGCAAGGCATTCAGAGTACTGAATAAAAGAACACTGAAACATGAAGAATCAATACATGTTGTATTTGATGAACCTAACTTCACTGGAATGGAAGATGAAGCTTCAGAAGCTGCTGAGAATCGACAAGTCACTGATCCAGAATTTGTTGATGTTTTGGAAAGGATAAATGACTTAAAGATTTCTGACTATGCCCCTGCTGAACACCCTGCTGGTAACACTACTCATGCAACAACTGAGGCAGTTCAAGGATCTGCTGAACCCCCTGCTGAAGCAACTCTGAAAACCAATCTAACCAAAATCCACAATGGTTGAGGGATCACCCTGCTGAGCAAGTTATTGGCAATATACAGCAAGGTGTGAGGACTAGAAGGCAATTAGAAGTAATGTTTACCTGTTTTCTATCTCAAATGGAACCTAAAATTGTTGAAGAAGCAATATCATATCTAGATTGGATAATTGCTATGCAAGAGTAATTGAATGCTTTAAAAGAAATCATGTTTGGACACTAGTGGAAAGGCCTAATCATGCAAATATAATTCGAACCAAATAGGTATACAGAAACAAATTGGATGAATCTGGTACCATTGTGAGGAATAAGGCCAGACTAGTAGAAAAAGGCTATTCTCAAGCACAAGGAATAGATTTTGATGAGAAATATGCACCAGTTGCAAGATTGGAAGCAATAAGATTATTCCTGGCATATGCTGCTTACAAAAACATCAAAGTATACCAGATGGATTTCAAGAGTGCATTTCTGAATGGCATTCGAGAAGAAGAGGTTTATGTTCAGCAACCTCCTGGCTTTGAAGTTAAAGATCAAGAAGATAAAGTGTACAGACTCAATAAGGCACTTTATGGTTTGAAACAAGCACCAAGAGCATGGTATGAGACCATATCTCAATTCTTGGTGGACAATGGTTTTACCAACGGTACCATTGACAAGACTCTTTTCAGAATAAATGAAGGACACAGCACCCTGCTGGTACAGATTTATGTTGATGACATAATTTTTAGGTCTGAAAATGAATTGCTATGAGAAAAGTTTGCTAATCTGATGAAAAGTAAATTCCAAATGTGTATGATGGAAGAAATGAACTATTTCTTGGGATTACAAGTCAAACAGATGAAAGGTGGAATCTTCATTCATCAAAACAAGTATACCAAGGAGCTACTGAAGAAGTTTGGTATGGAAAACAGCACCAAGGTATCAACTCCTATTAGTACAAACATTAGATTGGATGAAGACAAAGAAGGCAAAGATGTTGATAAGACCTTATATAGAAGGATGATAGGCAGATCATTGCACTTTACGCCAAGAGACTCGATATATCCTTTGTTTGTAGAGTGTTTGTGCAAGATTTCAATCTAAACCAAAAGAAAGTCATCTAGCTGCAGTCAAAAGGATTCTCAAGTATCTAAAAGAAACTTTGGGAGTAGGGATATGGTATTCAAAAGATGGAAGTTTCAAGGTTATATCCTACTCAGATTCTGATTATGCAGGATGCAAGTTTCATAGAAAAAGCACCACAGGAACCTGCCAATTGATGGGGAATAGACTAGTTTCCTGGTTTAGTAAGAAATAGAACTCCATATCAACTTCTTCTGTTGAAGCTGAATATATAGCTGCTGGAAGTTTTTGTGCACAAATATTATGGTTAAGACAACAGTTAAGGGATTATGGAATTGAAGAAAGAGAAATTCCTATAATGTGTGACAACACAAGTGCAATAGTAATCATAGAAAATCATGTTTTGCACTCAAGAACCAAGCATATTGATGTGAGACATCACTTTATAAGAGATCGTGTTTAAAAGAAAGATGTGGTGGTTCTTTACCTCCATACTGAAGATCAACTTGCTGATATTTTCTCAAAATCAATGGATAGTGAAAGATTTGCTAAGTTAAGGACTGAACTTGGAATCATAAAAGTTGACTGACACTCCTTTGATCAGCAGTGTACTGGAATTCACCAAGGGGATTAGTCTTTGCTATGTTGGGTGAGCTCACTTAGCAGATTAGTCACGGGTATCAACAATTCCATGTACTTATATATGTTTGGACAATTGAGCAAATGAAGTTGCCAAGGGGATTGGTCTCTGTCCTGTTGGGTGAGCTCACTTGATAGATCAGTCATTGGTATTAAACTTCATCTTGTATTATCAGTTGGACCAAACAAGAGGAATTTAAGATCAGCAGAGTTACTTTATCAGCAGGCTACTGAGTCATTCTCTATTAGCAGACTGCTGATCCAAGTCTACTGAAGATGAAGGCTGTTGAATTATACGTTACAAGACAGTCAAACTTAAATGAAGTCAACAGTAACTGGATATTTACTCTTATCCTTTATAACCGCAGTTACAAATATCTAACGGTTATAACTCTTATGAAATCAATTAGTGAGACACGTGGCAACATCGCATTTATTCCTACTTTAATCGTGGTTAATGCTATAGTGCACGTACATCACTTTATCTCACAGTTACTACCCACTCCTTTTTCTATATATAAAGATAGATACATAGAGACATTACTTACAACCTTCAAATCGATATTTCTCTGAAGATACACTGTGTGAACACAGATTTGAAAACCTTCTTCTTCATCTTTTTCATCTCTAATGGCCGACAAGGATGATATTCACATTGGAACAAGCCAATGTGTCAGAGCATTTGTTGTTGATGCTAATAAAACTGAGTTGGCTACCAATATTGGTCGGAGAATCAGAAGATATGAAGGACTGGAGGATAACCTCAATTTGAGATTGGAAAGCATATCTTACACAAATGTCGTGAATTTCTAGAGAAACATTATGATAAGAGATAATTGAGAGGCATTACTTCCACAGTAAATGGCCAAGAGATTGACGTTTCCTCAAACCTGCTGAGGGAGCATTTGGTTTTGGACCGGGAAATAATGCTCCAACTAATCCAGAAGAAATGGGGCTGTCAAGATTGGATTTTTTCGATAAAATAAAGTCCAACAATACCATCAAATCAACACTGAGCATCAATGTGAAGCATATAAGGAAGGAGTATTGATGACGGTCAAAATATACCCGTAAAAGTCATCAAAATTATCCTTAAATCGAGACTAATAATATATATTTTATATTAAATCATATGGTTATATTTATTATTTAATGTTATGTGATTTATAAAATATAATTTGGTATTTATCAATTTTTTATTATTTAAATATGATTTATCTCGGGATAATTATTTATTTTGTAGATTGAGATAATTTTTGGAAGATAATTATAAATGGAAGAATTAAACTACAAGATAAATCCAAGCAAATACGGATGCATTGAAGATAAAGATCGGATAAGCACGGAAAAGAGGAGTAAGGCAAGACAAAAGCCGGCAAGCCAACCCAATGGAGTTGGCGCCGACTTTAAGGGGGGACGCATGCAAGGGGCGCATTTTTCTTGCCCTTATCCAAAGATCGGCCGGGAATTATCCTGTGTGATTTCAAACTCCTTTTGGATTTAGGAAAACTATTTCAGATTGGTTTAGGTTTATCCTATGTAAATTTCTCTCCTATATATTTGTACATACACACGCCATATACACATACCACAATACACACAATTCATAATAAAATCTTCAGTTTTACTCAGAGCAGTTTTTTACAAGTTCTTCAATTATGTAAGTTCTTGTACTTATTTTCTCTTAGTTTCTTATAATTAATTTTCCCCAATTATTTATTTATCATTTGAGATTATTATTTCTTAGTTAAATGATGTAGATCTAGGATTACAACGTGAGGCGGTGGGGATTCCTCGTCTATAAGGATCCGCACGCCCACGTCTACGTTTTGTGATCTATGTATGATTTTATTTTGATTAATAATCGTGTTTCTAGTAGGTATATATAATTACTTTATGAGCTTCTTTTTTATCCGATAAGTATAGAGAAACGCTAAGATTTAGTTTTTCGCCGAGTCAATCTAGCCACGTCTTTATGGTGTGATTGTCCGCCTAGAATTTCTTATCCTAGTAGGTATGGCTACGGCTACGTTGCTCGTCTGTTTTAATCAGCGTATTATTAGGAAATACCAATATAGTGCTCCTAGGTCGGCTCATGAATTGATCTTCCGGGACATTCAGCGAGATCTATATCTGTATTATATTTGGGAATTGCTAGCACCTAGTTATATGTAAATCGTAGATTAACATGATACCTAAAAAGTTAGTGTTAATGGGACGGAGACTGATGCGATCACTTAGGAAGTACGCCTAAACACAGGAATGTTGCCTAGGTGAGGAATACGGTTAATATCGGCATCCCTAGTTTTGTAAGCGTGCGAGTCATATGAGATGGAGGCCGAAAAAGCGAAGTTACGTGATGTAGCATAGTGATCTGGATGGTATACCCGGAGCTAGATCTACTTTAGGGGATGACTCCCGTAGCCAATATAAAAAAAGATACGAATCAGATTAATAGTTGTCGAGTCTAGTTTAATTATATATAATCTCTAGATCCAGACGATAATGTAATAATTGGGGAGATTAATTATGTTGTATCTATTTGAGTTGTGTCGAGTCGTGTCAAATTTTTTTTTTTCTTTGTTGGTCATAGACCGTTTTATGTGCTTGCCATGCTTAATTAATTATTTATAGAATGACCCACAATTTGGTTCCCTGTGGGATCGACCTTGATTCGCTATAGCTATACTACGATGGACCTAGTCCTCTTGCTAGTATTGGTTTTGGTTGTCAAGTATTTTAATTTCACTTGATCTACGTCATCATGTTTTTGGCGCCGTTGCCGGGGAACCAAAGGTCAATTACATAAATAATTATTAGTCATGTCAAGTTTTGTGTTTCGAAGTTTGTTTTTACGTTTTCAGAGTCATTCTGGCTTGCTGATCGTACTCAAAAAAAATGACGTGGGTTTCACACCCATGGTGTGATTTTTTATCACACCATGTGATTCTCATGTCCTCCAGTTTTTTTTCCTTTATTTTTCTTTTGGTCATTTTTGTGTCTGTTATTTCTCGTTTGTGTTGTGAATAAGATGAGAAAGGGTGTGCTCTAAAAACAATCGTTGATTGTCATTTCGTGCAAGTGGGAGATTGTTAGGTGTAGTGCCCGAAAGACAATTTGTGTAATTGTTTTTAATGGATGACAGAATTTATCTCACCTTATTACTTGCTTTGTGCTTGTAAGTAATACACTCGCTTGCAAACCCTAAGTATATCAAGATGTAACCACTTAACTCGGTGTATGGATTGCATGTGAGGATTGAGTTAGTGGAGATATGCTTAAACTGTTAGTCCGTGGTGAACTTAATCAGAGTTTAGGGTCTCTTGATTAAAACACCAATAATGCGCCCAGAACACCTTAGGGTGTGATAGTCTTATCCGGACTGTCGGTAGAGGGTACCTACATGGGGCATTTATATATGATGGCATTCATATAGGACTGGACCGATTTAATCTGTATTTCTTGTTATAATTCCGTAATCGAGGAATCTTATTAAATCATTAGATGATCATATATGGATCAACCTTAATCCTGAGGTGATCACAGGATGCTGCTTGTCCCGGGGTAGTGTTTGATGTGTTAGTTACGGTTCACTTTAATATGTGTTCCAAGCCACTTCTCATTGGCACTATCTCCAGATGAGTGAGTAGTTCTGATTTTCACAGACATGGAATCCATTCCTTCTTGCGGGAAGTAGAGAGAAAGTCCCCTTATTTGTTAGCCCTAAGAAAGTGATCGATCCCGGGAGTTCACATTTGACTAATTAGCTACTAGTCAGATATGTGTACTAATTGATCATCAGGGGGTTGATGGTAAATAAGGATAAGATATTCTGAGTCGGGTTCACGGAGACTTCCCACCGTAATGGACATCTATGGAGGGTTAATCCGTATGTAGTGATTATATTAATGGACGCTTATTCACTCTATGGGTTGAGTATAAGTATACATCCATGTCGGTAGAGTTCGATTTCGGGTTTATGGTGGCGTAATCCCGAATTAATAATTAATGTACTTATTCTCGCTCGATGAATAATTAATTATTGGAGCTACTTGGTTATAGTCCATGGTCCCCGATGTGCTTCGTAATTCGGACTAATAATATTGTTATTTGGGCCTCAATGATAATTAATTGGCTGGGCTAATTAATTGATATGCATGAATATTATTTAGTTGGGCTAAATAATATAATACACATAAAAGACATTTTATGTGGGCTTTTAAACCCTAGGGGTGGCGCCTCATACTTCATTAAATGCAAGATTTGATTTTCTTGTGTGATTAATGATTAATAAAAGATGATTTATTTGTAATTGATTGATTGATTAATCACAATCTTTTATAAATGGAATTATCCTTTATTGTGATTTCTTTTTAATTATTTATTTAATTAATTAGAAACTTGGAGGCCAAGGATTTACTCTCCTATATAAAGAGAGTTCTTCCAAGACATATGAGATGGAAAAATTTCGCCCCACTCATTAAAAAGAGAGAAAAGAATTTGTTTCTCTTGTCTAGGGTTTTAGAGGAGGTGTTGCATATCAAGGAGGTTCGTGTATCAAAAAGGGTGTCCACCAACCGCCGTTTGGAGAACACATCGGAAGATCAAGGCTTCTCTTCCCGTTATTGGTAACATGATCTTAAACCCCCTTGTAGTAGTTTAAGTCCTTTAATTATGTGTTTTGATATATAAATCGTGATCCATCCGCTGCGCATAGATCTAACTCGTTTAGATCTAAGAACCTGCATCCTTCATGTGGTAGCAGAGCCAAGTTCCACGATTTATATAGTCATAATCGTAATTAAACGATTTAAAGGAGTGGAATTGCATGTAGGTGATATTTTACTTATTATTATGCATTAATAATTTTTAAATTGCTATGGTTGAAGAGATGGATTGGGGTTGGCACCTTTTTCCCGTTAGATCTATTGTAAACTCATATAAACGATGAAAATTCGTTCATATGAGTATAGGAAATTATGTAATTTATGTATTATTGCAATTTTAATTTCCAGAAAATAGATCTGTACATTAGCTGTTTAGTATTTTCATTTTTTCCGTTGTTTGAGCCGTTAAAACGAAGATCCCTCCGGTCAGAATCAAGATTGGAAGTTGATGAACAATCCCGCAAATTTTGGTGTCGATTAGAGTCCGTTTGGGTTTCCGTTCGTTGCTGCGAAGTGGCTGCTGTAACAGAAAAACGCAGGATTCACAGAAACCCTAACTGTGACTTTTTCGATTTTCTGGGAACAATTGGACCGTTCAAATTAAAATCCGACCGGTCAGATCGATAATCATGGAGTTTTGGACGTGAGATAAAATTTTCAGGACGATCGGGATTTATCTTCATCCCCGATCGATCTCGGTAAGTATATGATGCGCTGCTGTGAGAGTCTGTTTCAGCAGCAAGTTGGGCGGCTCACTGAGGAAGATTGACAAGTCAAAGCTCCGATCCGACCGTCCTTCTTGAAGTCCGAAGAATGAAGATCAGATCTGGAAATTTTTATCCCGATCCAAGTTCGTTTGATATGCCGATCGTCGAAGATTCTCAACAGCTGCAGATTAGGGTTTTTTATTTATTTTCGAATAGATTAGTTACGGGGGTGCCAACGGTCTATCTCGGTGTTTATTTTCCGCACTAGTATACATGTGTAGATTGTATGAGTAGAACCGGAAAATTTCCATGACATGCATCATATCATGAATTCCACTCCACATGCATACATGTAGAAATTAATTCGAGGAATTAGTTAGGCATGTATAAAACACACGATTAGTTTTAATTAATTGTTTGATATTAATTAGAAACTAATTAGGTAAAACCGAGGAACACGGGTTTTTTCAATCGTCGAGGTTGGGTGATGGATTCTCGGTGAATCCCACTGCGAAAGCATAAGGAGTAAAATCCGAAACCTCGTGGTTAAGGTGTTGGATTCTCGGTGAATTCCACCTTACCTAAGACGAGATTACGTTTTTGTTCCGTAGTGTCTACGTGAAAGTTTGATGTTTAAGGATTGGATAATCACGGGCAAACAGGTTCGAAAGTGGTTTAACCACGGTTGGGTGGTCAACGGTAGCTACGGCTCAATCGACTTCACCTCCACGTGTGGCGTTTGCACGGGTCCGCAATCTTGAGCCATCCGAAGAGCCACTACGGCTCAACGGACCTCTCCTAGCCTTGACCCGTCCGACGGCCACATATGTTCTAACGAATAGGTCGGGTGGGCTAGCCCACATAACCGACAACATTCGGGCCTATGATTTATTGTTCCTTAATGTAACATCAAGTCCAAAAACGTGATCAGTAAACCCACCACTTTTTCAAAATATTGAGTGGGAGCGGGAGAGCGACGGCCGACCCCACGGCCTCTACCGCTGACACAAGCAACGCGAGAGAATGGTGACGCCTGTCGCCGGCTGGGACCGCCTCCTAAGGAAGGCCTTCACCGCTATCAAAATTCAAGGCTTGGTCTCCGAAAGGATAGGATTTTGGGTACTGTCGGGTCACCGACCGACCCTAAGGCGGCACACTCGGGGTCTACCTAAAAATCGAGACACAGAGAGGTCACACTCAAAAAGGGGTATTTTTGGTAGTACCATGGCTGAAAAGGAAAGGTGATTGACGATCACAAATGAGATGTTCGATTCTCAATCTGATCTTCAATATTAATCGAAACCTCTTTGACCTACCCTAAGGCGGCACTGAGGCATTAGATTAAATCCTTGGAACGGTAGGATAGACTATAAGTACTTAGTTTATGTTCCTAAAATTTTAGTAGTGTATGATTTGGATTTATTTTCTGTCAATTTTATTTACAATGATATATATATCTCTAAGGTGCTAGACTCGCTAGTGTAAAATTGACTAGTAATGACTTCGTTAAAAGTGGTAACTAGAACGTTGTATTTATTAATCTCACATGCGATTAATTTTTCGGAAGAGATATTTCTCTTGAAGCCTTCAAAACTTAAGTGACGTAAATAGACATGTCACTGCTGTGTCACTCGTGTAACGAGAGACAACCGTAGTTAGTTTGAAAGATGGTTGGGACGATAAAATTCTTCTAGTGAATTGTGTAGTGTCTACACGAGAAATTTTCTGATAGAAAAATTGGAGAATCATAAATTAAAGTGTCGCTAGTTAGACGGTATTTGGAACCGATAAACTAGTGGGAGCTTTTATATTATGTTTTTCTAATTTATTAGAAAATCAGTCCCACTGGGTAACACTTTCATTAGACATCCCACAGTTCACGAGTAGTGTCTACTCGAACGAACTGCTAGTTGTAGACTATTTCCTTTTAAGGAAAGTTAAGAATGGGAAAGAATGTCTATAAGTGTTAATCATCTTAACTAAAGTTTTGAGGCTAAACCGAAACATTAAGTAAAGAAAGTATAGGATAAGGAAAATGATTTCGGATCACTAACCAATGAATCCTTAGCAACTTTCTTAACTGAGTAACTCGACTCGGGAGCTAAGTTCTTTGGAAAAACAAGAGAGCTTTGCATTAACGATTAATAGAGTAACGATGGGCAGTAATTTCAGCTAGAATAGTGGGAGTGATATAAGGAAATGAATTTCGGATTCTATCCTTGAATATCACAGAAAAATTTATTTTTCTGTTTACAGATTCGTTGAAACAAATGGATTCACTTTCAACTCAATATATTGTTGCCTCATAGAAAGTGAAAATGACATTTGTAGTACGAATCCAAGACTCGGACTTTTGTTTGATAAAGTCAGAACCACTAAGAAAAGCTGAATAAGTATAACACATCTAAAACTATTAAAGGTAAAAGGTTTCCGTATTAAGATAAGCGACCTTTCAATATCTATTAATTAGTGCATATATCCTAGAGATAAGACCTGACGACTGGCTAAGGGTGATTCCTATCTCCCGGGTCTAGAACACTATCTCAAAGGAACAATGACTAAGTTTCCTTTCAATCGGGAAAGGGTAATAGATTTGAAGGGGTAACATAGCTTGTTCACCATGACCTTCGGGGTCTAGTGAAAGATACAAGCTAGTGGGAGTTTTTGAGTGGTGACATTTTGTCTGATAACTACTCGAAACGTGATCTAGTTTATCAAAAGAATACGAGGAGGAGTCTCTGATTTTAGCAGAGAATAGAGTATTCCAGGCTCAGAAATAGGCTATCGCATAGTCTTGGGACTGATGCTCGGCCTGCCTCCTAGTGGAATGTTCCTCACTAAGGAAGAAACCATAGACTTGCCCTATATAGTTATTGATATGCTACAATACACTGCTAAACTCGATTAAGATATTTCGTTGCAAAATAACGGTTAACATTATTATGTAAACCGAGAAGTCTACCTAGAAGATGTTAGTGAGTTTATGGATAAGGAGTGAATTCGGTTCACACCACTTCCGTAAATGTAGGCATTTAGCATTTAATGCTTGAAGGTAGGACTGGAGATTTTGCGCATACGTTCAGATTTTGACTGTTCGTGAAATGCCTTAATGAGACGAGTGAAGGTTGGTTGTAAGATTCTTGATATCAGAAAGTGACAGTTGGATTGTCACAATTCTTCTGATAAAATCTATAAGTAACAGCCTTAGACCTTGGAGTACGGTTACCCAAAGGAAGTTACTATCGATTTAATCGTACCACGCCCAACATCGGTTGTTGGTGATTACACCGATAAATACTACTAAATCGAATGTCAATCCACCCGAGCAACGCAGCCGGGAGTATGGTTTAACCATTGACCCATTATGGTTGTGTGGAATTTATAGTCTCACGAGGTGATTGATAACCTGTGGCTCTTTGTGGGTCAGTATAGATTCTCGATCGAGAGAGGTTGGTTCAAAACCTTATCCTGTGAATGGAGTCTTGGTACTCAGCTTTGTTCGATCTATTGTAGAACCACCGAGTGTCTCAGCCCATGGGAGCAATTGGATCTACATAGAAAAGAGAGAGGCGAATGAATAGGAAAGTTTAAACTTTCAACGCAAATTTGAGTGGTATAGGGGTGATTCCTTGACAAGTAGAGAGTTAACTGCACCTTGAACTCTCTCACCACTCGGTCTTGCTAGATTTCGTTAGAAAGCGTAAAATAGGGGTGATTCCTCGAGACTTTCTTGCCGAACAACGGAATCAATTCATTCGCAATGAAGGGTTTTAGCCGAGAATGAATAATGATTCGTTACAAAGCGTAAGATAGGGTGATTCCCTAATACATTTTTTTAAGCGAGACTAACGATATCTTAATTTATTTAGAAAGAACCATTGGTAGGAAGCCCATGCCATGGCTTATATCCTTTGTGGATTTAAGAGAACCTCTCGGTCATTTAAAAGTCACATGTTTTAAAATATGTGGACTTGACCAAAATATTGATAAGTTTTTTTTTTTCGTAGACTGGATATCAATATTGGTAAAGTAGTAGCATTAGTGTTCATAAATGATAACACTAAAACGGTTGGAAACAACATGGGTGTGCTATCTGAAGTCGGAAACTGACACGCCAAGATTCTCTGGATGAGAGAATTGGACTATATTCTAAGAATTTGATTCGGTCAAATTCACGAGAATGAGTCATTGGCTATCCCACCTATCTTATTGAATAAGATGATCATGCATATACGTATGCAACATTCATCGAGAGTAGTCCTACCTTACATCTCAGGAATGATTCTCTAAATCTCCGGATAAAGAGAAAATGGGATAGAGTCTCTCTTGGATAACGGCAAGTCAGGTCATAATAAGTCAATAGTAGTCGAATCTCGGATTCGAACAGTGAATAGCGATTTAGTACGTCCTCAAGTATCTTTGAAGAACGAGGAATAATGTGCTTGAATATTCGGGTGCAAACTTGAATATGGTTGACTACACTGATTCTGACTTATAGTCAGATTAAGGATGATCGTTGGGATGATCTCGGGCTCAGTGTTTACTCATAGTGCTTAGAATTTCCATTTTGGTCTGGGAGTAATTCCAGGTCTAATAAGCCGATATCACTTCATTGTGAAAACAGTGAAGAGATAGCTTAGAAGGATCTTCTCGGTCACAAGAAGTCAAAAGCATATTGAGAGAGAGTACCGCTGATTGGAAGGACCGACAACGCTTCAATCCTAAAGATCGCCTCGAGTCGACAACCTAGCTAATCGCTGTACCAAGTCGAGTTCATGGAGGGTACGGCATTGATGGATATGTCTCATCCGCTTTTAGAGCAAGTGGGAGAGTGTTGTGAATAAGATGAGAAAGGGTGTGCTCTAAAAACAATCGCTGCTTGTCATTTCGCAAGTGCAAGTGGGAGATTGTTAGGTGTAGTGCCCGAAAGACAATTTGTGTAATTGTTTTTAATGGATGACAGAAATTTATCTCACCTTATTACTTGCTTTGTGCTTGTAAGTAATACATCACCGCAAAACCCTAAGTATATCAAGATGTAACCACTTAACTCAAAGTGTATGGATTGCATGTGAGGATTGAGTTAGTGGAGATATGCTTAAATCTGTTAGTCCGTGGTGAACTTAATCGAGTTTAGGTCTCTTGATTAAAACACCAATAATGCGCCTGAACACCTTAGGGTGTGATAGTCTTATCCGGACTGCCGGTAGAGGGTACCTACGTGGGGGCATTTATATATGATGGCATTCATATAGGACTTGGACCGATTTAATCTGTATTTCTTGGTATAATTCCGTAATCGAGGAATCTTATTAAATCATTAGATGATCATATATGGATCAACCTTAATCCCGAGGTGATCACAGGATGCTTTGCTTGTCTCTCGGGTAGTGTTTGATGTGTTAGTTACGGTTCACTTTAATATGTGTTCCAAGCCACTTCTCATTGGCACTATCTCCGATGAGTGAGTAGTTCTGATTTTCACAGACATGGAATCCATTCCTTCAACTGGGAAGTAGAGAAAAGTCCCCTTATTAGTTAGCCCTAAGAAAGTGATCGATCCCGGAGTTCACATTTGACTAATTAGCTACGAGTCGATATGTGTACTAATTGATCATCGTGGGGTTGATGGTAAATAAGGATAAGATATTCGAAGTCGGGTTCACGGAGACTTCCCACTCGTAATGGACAATCTATGGAGGGTTAATCCGTATGTAGTGATTATATCAATGGACGCTTATTAACTCTACATGGGTTGAGTATAAGTATACATCCAGTAATCGGTAGAGTTCGATTTGGGTTTATGGTGGCGTAATCCCGGAATTAATAATTAATGTACTTATTCTGCTTGATGAATAATTAATTATTGAGCTACCGGTTATAGGTCCATGGTCCCCGATGTGGCTTCGTAATTCGGACTAATAATCTTGTTATTTGGGCCTCAATGATAATTAATTGGTCACTAATTAATTGATATGCATGAATATTATTTAGTTGGGCTAAATAATATAATACACATAAAAGACATTTTATGTGGGCTTTTAAACCCTAGGGTGGCGCCATCATACTTCATTAAATGCAAGATTTGATTTTCTTGTGTGATTAATGATTAATAAAAGATGATTTATTTGTAATTGATTGATTGATTAATCACAATCTTTTATAAATAGAATTATCCTTTATTGTGATTTCTTTTTAATTATTTATTTAATTAATTAGAAACTTGGAGGCCAAGGATTTACTCTCCTATATAAAGAGAGTTCTTCCAAGACATATGAGATGGAAAAATTTCGCCCCACTCATTAAAAAGAGAGAAAAGAATTTGTTTCTCTTGTCTAGGGTTTTAGAGGAAGAAAAACTTGGAGTTTTTCTTGGTGTTGCATATCAAGGAGGTTCGTGTATCAAGAAGGATGTCCACCAACCGCCGTTTGGAGAACACATCGGAAGATCAAGGCTTCTCTTCCCGTTATTGGTAACATGATCTTAAACCCCCTTGTAGTAGTTTAAGTCCTTTAATTATGTGTTTTGATATATAAATCATGATCCATCCGCTGCGCATAGATCTAACTCGTTTAGATCTAAGAACCTGCATCCTTCAGTTTGTAGTCTGTAGGACTGGCGGCAGCATGGATAATCATGCTGGCCGTTAGGTTACTAACAGTTGTATTTTCTTTTCCTCAGCAAGCCAAGTAAATTAATTATTCCACCGAATATTGTTCGAGAAAAAAAATTGTCGACCAATCAATCTTCTGCAGCGAAGAGTGAAGTCAAAGTCACACGTAAAACCACACCATTACGGCCGGATAGGCGAACGTTAATAGAAGAACGAAAAAGAAAGAGACAAGAGGAAGGGATGGCAAATAAATTCGATCTTTTTGAAGGTATACATGCTAGCATTCCGATTGTTATTTCCGATTCCGATTCTAGCTCTAGTTCGGAGTCTGACTCCGAGTACCTACCCACTCTTTCCTCAACTCCAGAATACCCGAGCTCTGATTCCGACCCTGAGTCCGAGTTCAACAATAAACCCATAGTACCCTGCCACCCTGAGGCAGAGGACTTACAGGATTGAGCCCGTTTACTTCAAAAATTATGAGATCCTGGAGCTTTTATCGTTGACGTAGTCTTAGATGGGAAGAGAGCTGGCTTAGCATTGATTGATTCCGGGTCGAGTCTCAATATAGTTCAACATAGCGTTTGCGAGAGGATTGGAGTCTACACGGTAATGAACAACACGATGGACTTTCGCTTTGCTGATGGTCTTTGTTCCGTGCGTACTGGAGCCTTAAACTTCATGACTATAGGAATTGGAAGGCTTCGCTTTTTAGTTGACATGGTCGTGATGGACGTGGAGGAGGATCTCAACTGCCCACTAATACTGGGACGATCATTTATAGCAACCTCGAAGGCAAGAGTAGACATGGGGAAATTTGAGCTCACACTGTTCGATGCCAAGGGCTCAGAAGTTCATACCATTCTTAGACCCCGATTCCTGCTTTCGCCGAGTATTTCAGTTGTAACGGTTCATGGTGCGGATGAGACTTCTCTAATTATTAGCCAAGAAGATACAGATATGGTTGACGCTGCCTCAAGAAATGGCGAATCAGAATTCCTGTGTATCTTACAAAGGGATTAGGACGCTCAATCCCAGCGTATAGAACCGGCGGACACCTCAATTCTTTTAGCAGACGAGGTAGAAGCCGTGTTTGGGGATGGGTCACCCCCATCCAAAGGATTCGCTGAGGATCGGGAAAACTTAAAGATAAAAGATAGACGGAGAAGGGTGAAAAAGCGAACTCGTAGAGTTCGATCTCGAAGATCGCTAGTTTCGGAAGCAGAATATGAGGTTGAGCCTGTTTAGATACCAAGGATGACTGCATTTTCTTAAGACTTGCCCCCAAAGGAAAAGCGCGAATCCTCAAAGAAGGAAGGCAGATCTCGGTAAAAGCCAACCGGGTGAAGATCTGGAAGGCTAAGAACAATAATTCAGAGGAATGATGATATTTGGAAAGTCGAGCTGAAGACTATAAATTCAGAACTACTTCTATCTCTTTGGTATTTGTAGTAAATTTTCTTTTTCGGATTTTTAGGCTTTTTCTATCTTTTAAATAAAAGTAGCGATAAAACAGTTGGGGTTTTTTTTAATTTTTTCCGTGTTCCGATGACCATAGGGTTAAGGATGTGCAAAAGTTTTTTTTTACTCGACTCGTTATAACGTGAAGTGAAGTTTCATAGGCATGTCTTACATCGAGTCTGTTATTTGTTTTCGAAATCGCAAAAGTTGTACTGAGAACCGAGTTGGGATTAATTCTATTGTTTTGAAAATGATTATTCTTTTTATGAGCTGACGTTGTAACAAATTTCGAGCTGTGTTGAAGACTTATTTTGCTGCGATGGAACTTCGTGTTCGATCTCCGGTTTGCTTATATTTCTCGACGTGCTTGGACTACTCTGATATTCTGCTTTTTACTCGAGAACCGTTTCCAGAGCTAAGTCTTTTTCTTTAATTCTCATTTTTTCTTTGTCATTGGGGACAATGACATGATTAAGTGGGGGGTAGGAGACTTAGCTATGATGAGCTACAATTAAATTTTTAAAAATTAAAAGAAACGGTATAATAGAAATTTTTTGAATAAATAAAAAATTGAATAAATGCCATATTATTTAGCTCGTACCCTTAGAATTGTGAGTTTCTAGCTAAGAATTGATAGGAAAGGAACCAAGTTGCATGATTACGTGATCATTTTATACTTATGTGAATGTAAATTTAAGGATATTCATGCCGTTTGTTGCAAGTAGTTATTTATTATTCGATACTCAATCTTTGAATCGAGTTTTACCGCGCAAATTGTAATAACTAAAGAAATTATGTGTACATTGCATAGATGATTGGTTATGTGGACTTAGTGTCTGTATTTATCTGCTGATGTATTCCTATCTTCTAGCCATTTAAGCGGAGTAATAAGCTTGAGATTTATCTATATTTCAACAAAATGTTGAACACTGGGCTTGTAGTAACATTACCAAAGTTGCCTCGCACTTGTGGTAATATTCATGTTATTGACCAATCCGTGAAAAGGGATTCTTGCAATGCATAATTTACTTTTAAAGCAAGTTTCTTCCTTGAGATGTGTTAATGCTTGAAAATATGAAAATGAAAAAAAAATATACTTTTAAGAGGCTTCGAGTATATTTTTCTCGGTCTCCAAGTCCAAAAACTTCTTAGATAACGCTCTTGCTTTTGCACCATGTCTTTACCCATGCGAGGCTTAAGAAGTGGGAATGCTGATGTTGGTAGGTTAAGATTGCGAAGTTAGCATAAACTCAAATCTTGCCATGAATATATAAAACTGAATGCACATGCACACATCACTTCGGTTCATAGAGAGTAGTGGATAATGGATACCTTATGAGCATGATTGGTATGAGTTGACTCTAGTTTCTGGCGTAAGTATGATTTCACCATGGAAAATGTTTTCGTGGGGAATGACTTATTGATGCTTTGTTCGGGACGATCAAAGTCTAAGTGGGGGTAGTTGATGACGGTCAAAATATACCCGTAAAAGTCATCAACATTATCCTTAAATCGAGCCTAATAATATATAATTTATATTAAATATATGGTTTTATTTATTATTTAATGTTATGTGATTTATAAAATATAATTTGGTATTTATCAATTTTTTATTATTTAAATATGATTTATCTCGGGATAATTATTTATTTTGTAGATTGAGATAATTTTTGGAGGATAATTATAAATGGAAGAATTAAACTACAAGATAAATCCAAGCAAATACGGATACATTGAAGATAAAGATCGGATAAGCACGGAAAAGAGGAGTAAGGCAAGACAAATGCCGGCAAGCCAACCCAATGGAGTTGGCGCCGACTTCAAGGGGGGACGCATGCAAGGGGCGCATTTTTCTTGCCCTTATCCAAAGATCGGCCGGGAATTATCCTAATGTGTTTTCAAACTCCTTTTGGATTTAGGAAAACTATTTCAGATTGGTTTAGGTTTATCCTATGTAAATTTCTCTCCTATATATTTGCACATACACACGCCATATACACACACCACAATACACACAATTCATAATAAAATCTTCAGTTTTACTCAGAGCAGTTTTTTACAAGTTCTTCAATTATGTAAGTTCTTGTACTTATTTTCTCTTAGTTTCTTATAATTAATTTTCCCCAATTATTTATTTATCATTTGAGATTATTATTTCTTAGTTAAATGATGTAGATCTAGGATTATGACGTGAGGCGGTGGGGATTCCTCGTCTATAAGGATCCGCACGCCCACGTCTACGTTTTGTGATATATGTATGATTTTATTTTGACTAATAATCGTGTTTCTAGTAGCTATATATAATTACTTTATGAGCTTCTATTTTATCCGATAAGTATAGGGAAACACTAAGATTTAGTTTTTCACCGAGTCAATCTAGCCACGTCTTTATGGTGTGATTGTCCACCTAGAATTTCTTATCTTAGTAGGTATGGGTACGGCTACGTTGCTCGTCTGTTTTAATCAGCGTATTATTAGGAAATACCAATATAGTGCTCCTAGGTCGGCTCATGAATTGATCTTCCGGGACTTTCAGCGAGATCTACATCTGTATTATATTTGGGAATTGCTAGCACCTAGTTATACGTAAATCGTAGATTAACATGATACCTAAAAAGTTAGTGTTAATGGGATGGAGACTTATGCGATCACTTAGGAAGTACGCCTAATCACAGGAATGTTGCCTAGGTGAGGAATACGGTTAATATCGGCATCCCTAGTTTTGTAGGCGTGAGATGGAGGCCGAAAAAGCGAAGTCACGTGATGTAGCTTAGTGATCTGGATGGTATACCCGGAGCTAGATCTAGTTTAGGGGATGACTCCCGTAGCCAATATAAAAAGAGATACAAATCAGATTAATTGTTGTCGAGTCTAGTTTAATTATATATAATCTCTAGATCCAGACGATAATGTAATAATTGGGGAGATTAATTATGTTGTATCTATTTGAGTTGTGTCGAGTCGTGTCAATTTTTTTTTTGTTTTGTTGGTCATAGACCGTTTTATGTGCTTGCCATGCTTAATTAATTATTTATAGAATGACCCACAATTTGGTTCCCTGTGGGATCGACCTTGATTCGCTATAGCTATACTACGATGGACCTAGTCCTCTTGCTAGTATTGGTTTTGGTGGTCAAGTATTTTAATTTCACTTGATCTACGTCATCAAGTATAATCTGCTAAGTAAGATTATAGCAAAGAACATCTTGGGATTCAGTGGAAGCCTTGACACACTGTCTTGACCCAAGATTGACCCGTTGATCATCATCTGCAAAAGCATGAAGTTTGATTGGGCTGGTTTCTTTGTCCAATACATGAAGAAGGTGACAACAGAGGACATAGGAGGGACTAGGAATTCCAAGACATTGCCCTAAGGTTTGATGATTCAGGCCCTGCTGACTCATTTTAAGATTGCTGATATTGCACCTGAGAAACTCAACAAGTCCAGATATAAGAAGGAGATCAGCTATCTCATCCCCGGTTTGGATGATGATGAAGAGTTGGATACTGAAAGGACTGATAGTGACAATGGTGGAGATGATGATGCTGGTGGTGAGCAGACTGAACAAGTTACTAAATCTGCTGCAAGAAAGTTACTGAGAAGAGAAAGGCTGCTGACACCAGAAAAATTACTGAGCTGCTTAAGCCTAAGAAAACAAAGCAGAAATCAGTAGATCCTCGCAGACCCACCGAGGTTCCAGCTGAAGTTTGAGGCTATCGAACTCGCCGAATCGCAGAAGAAGAAATCATGGTCTTGAAATTGTAAAAGAGCAACATAAGGAAGATAGAAGAAAGAGGAAAGCTACTGAGAGTGAATTTGAACAACCTTCAAAGAGAATGAAGGAAATTGTGAAGAGAAAGAAACATGGAAAAGGGAAATAATTGAGGACTTTAGAGGCTCAAGGGGAAGTAGAAGTAGAGGCTGTTGAGCATACTGCTGATGCTGGTGTTGTGGTTGAGTAACACAAGCAGGAACCACAGCAGATCATTGCACTCTAAGCCTCGCCAAGAAATTGGTGAACTGGATCCTGACCCTGTTGTGGATGCTAGAACTCAGGGGGAAGAACACACATGGTGTCGACTCTGTCGCACACATACATGTCAGAGGGAACCAAGTGTGGAACAATTGGAGGTGGTAGGTACAAATATACAATCTGAGGTACCTACTGACATTGTTGCATCTGTTGAGGAAACATTGAATCTGCTTGTTGAAACCTTTGGAGGACAACAAGTTGAACAAACAGCACCTAGAAAGCCATCAATGCCTTTTGAGGAATGAGAAGAAAAGGAAAGAAGGCTATGTTGATCCCAAACTCAAGCTAGTTACTGATTACTTTCAACGGAAGTTTAGCTACTATACGAGACAAAAATCAGCTGCTGAGCCAATGACAGATTTTGAAGAATGGGCTTTTGAAAAGTTAGAGGTGGAAAACCTACTTGACCTGGTTAATACTTCCTTGCTGGAAATGAGGTTGATGGAAATCATTGAAAAATAAAAGGGAGAAGGAAGTATCATGTTTAAGGATCCTAGGGATAGACCAGATAGTGATGATTCATCATCATCTGACTCTGATGATGATCATCCTACACATCAAAGAGAAGCTAGTGGAACTGCATTGTCATCTGCACCAAGAGTATAACAGTCTACTGGTGCTGGAAAGTCTGCTGAGGGCCAGAAAACTGATCAAATGGATGAAGATCTAGAAATCTTACTATAGATGACTTGGAGGCTCTAATCAAAGATGGAATCAATTTTGGAGATAACATGTTGGTTGGTACATCTGATACATTCTTGGTTGCGGAGTCTGATGTGAATCCGGAAGATCAGCAGACTGAAAATTTGGATGAGGAGAAGGTTATTGAACACAATGAGCCTGATATCGCTTCAAAGATTCACTTTCGAGATCGAGAGTAGATTTATACTCAGGATACCTTATCTAAAACTGCTGATGCTCTACAGCAAATTACCGATGGTAAAGGATTTCTAGAGGAAAATATGGCTAATTTTCCTTTTATTTTTGTGGAAGATAGGGTCCTACTCACTGAGGAACAAACAGTGATAGGACACAGATTGGACATGGTGATGGGTTTTGAAGGATCACCACTACTTCTTGAGGAGGTTCAGGATGTTTGAGGAACAAACAAAGACTGAACAAAGGTCGGAACCGAGGTACAGCTTTTACGGGATCGACAAAGACTGGACAAAGGTTTGAACTCACAATGGGTTTGGAGGAAACCCCGCAATTGTTGAAGAACAGTCGTCAGAGTACAGCCTACTATGGCAAAAGGTACGGAAGGAAAGGATAGTCGATGATCGCTCATTAATGAGGATGAACAACAGCTGGACAATGACGTCAGTGATGAGGAGTTCCAAGTGCCTAAGGAAGAATCTGTTGCTGCTGAACATCAACAGGCATATGTGCCATTGTTTGACGAAGAACCTATCTTGGAACCTCAACCAGCACAAGATCCCATTTTGGAAGACATTTTTGGTGCTATGGTTGAAGAAGGTCCTGACCCTCCTGGAAGGGATCGGATTTGGGCCATGGTTGTCAGCAGACAGAGGGCACAGTACAATGTTGAAGAGCCTACTGAAGATGCTGCTGGACATATGGCTGGAGGTGTGGCTGGTGCAGTACCAACACATGTTTTGGATGAGTTGAGGACAGTCAGACATGAAATTACACAGTTAAGAGCTCAACTTGACAGACAGGAGCAAAGATTTGAAGATTTGATGAACTTGGTGGAAAATAGAGCGAGGACTACAGAAATAGTTGCTTCCAATATCACATCGACTCAGTTTGCTCTTGCTGATCTAACCAAAGATGTGAGAAGCATAAAACAAGGAAATACTCTAAAAGAATAGTTCTTGAAAGAACAGCTTGCCTCCATTCACAAGAAGCTTGACAAACTTGCTAAAAATCCCAAGCCTGCTGTGGCTGACCCTGCTGAAACACCTCAACATGCTGTATTGGATCCCAAAGTTACTGAAATGATCAATCTGCTGGAGCAAACAATGGAAGGAAAGATCACTGCAGTTAACAGTAGAACTGAAATTATAGAAGGTCAACTGAATAACTTAGTGATCACATGGGAGAATGTTCATAGCCTGCTTTCCCGTTTTGTTGATGATGTCAATAAGGGGGAAGAGAGTCAAACAGCAGTAGCAAAAGAGGCTGCAAGAATTTTTGCTCAAAATAAATAGGGAGCTGATACAAATGCATTCAGAGAACTTGCACCTGGCAGACTTCAGCTGACTGATGATCTCTTCAAAGAATACAAGAAGCAATACTATAATAAGAGGAGACCTTACCATGACAAGGGCTTTCATGAAGGGCTAAATTCCTTTTTGGGACTTAAATTCTGGGAAGCTAGAGTCAAAGCCTTAAGAGCTTCACACAGAGGTGGTAGAGGGGGAAGAGGGGGAAGAGGTGGAAGAAGTCTACCTAGTACATCAGCAAGAGAGTCACTGGAAGAGGTGGACGAGGTGGAAGAAGTCTACCTACTACATCAGCAAGAGAGTCACTGGAAGAGTTCAAGCAATTGTACATGCGTCTAGGATTCAGAGTACACCAGATCAATCTAACTCTGCCTGAGGCATAGAAATGGTGGAAGGATGTAAATCCTCATATAGATTTTTCCTTTATTGAAAATCAATGGATGAGAGACATGGTCAGAGACATAAGGGAGTATCAAGAGCAACAAGAGAAAGAGGGACAAGAAAGAGAAAGGAGGAACTAGTTCAGCAAACTTATATAATTCTTTATCTTTTGCTGAATCTAGTTTGTAATAATGATGAACAAACATGCTTATAATGAGAATTGACTAAATTTGTTCTGTATTTTTGTTTTTATCCTTTTCGCTTTGCTGTAAGGAGGGTATTGGCATCATCACCCAAAAGGGGGAAATTGTTGGACATATTTTAAATTTTTAATGATGAGTGCCAGACTAGTTGTTATAGGGCAAAGGCAAAAAGATGTCTAGATCAAATGTATAGGCTTATTAGAGTTTGATCTTTGTATAGGTTTGATCAAACAAGCATTGTAAAAGGTCAGCTGACTTTCATCAAATGAGAGACTGCTCTAGGTCGATAAGGTACCGAGTCAAGAGACTAGTTTAGGAACCTCAAGACCGGTGAATGAGGGCTCAAACTTAGTTATTGAAGGCTAAGGGATCAAACTTAGTGTTTAAAGTCAAGGATATGGAATCAGAATTTAGGGAAGTCTGTGATGACCTAAACTGATTACACATACCTTGTGTACAAGGCCTAAGTTCCATAAATTAAGTGGTGATTGGAACTTAGTTATGTTCAAATTGGTGTAATCTAACTTCATAACAAAAATTTAGGTATAAAGAAGTCAGTTGCAATGTTTTATAAACACAGCAAACTTGGAACAGTTGACTGACAAGTATCTCAGCAGACTTACATAACACAGGAATATGCTGAATGTATATTTCGATTTAATCAAAGGTTACATTGGAATACTACCAGAATAAGGACAGATAACAACTCTTGATTTTGTCAACAAATCAATGGTTAAGATTAAAGGAACGTTGGAAAGATTCTGAGCTTTATCCAATGGATACAGCTCAAAGGGTGGACAGTCTGAAAACTGTCAAAAAGTAAACTGAAAGTGTGAGTACTATGTACTGGGACAGTGATCGGGGTCAATCAGGTTATAATATACTTGACCACCATAAATCAATACTAGCAAGAGAACTAGGCCCATCGTAGTAGTATAGCTATAGTGAATCAAGGTCGATCCTACAGGAACCAATTGTGGGATCATCTTACATACAAACAATTAATTAAACATGTCAAGGACATGAGGCGGTCTCACGACCAACATAAGACAAGAAAAGATAAATTGACACGACACGACACAACGTAATTAACCTCCCCAATTATAGTCTTTATCGTTTGGACCTAGATAATTTATATAATAAATCGAACTTATTAATCACAATCCGCTTGTATCCATCTTAGATTGGCTACGGGAGTCGTCCTCTTTAACTTGACTTAGCACCGGTTAGGTTGCTAGATCACTGTGCTACATTACGTGACTTCACCTTTTGGGTATCCAACTCATATAACTTGCACGCTTACGACACTAAGGATGCCGATATTAATCATACACCTCGTCTAGGCAACATTCCTTTGGTTAGGCGTACTTATACTTCCTAAACGATTACTCAAGCTCTCGTCCAACTAGCAATTACCAAGTTATAGTCTCATGCTAATCTACGACGTACGTATAAGCAGGTGCATGCAATTCCCAAATATAAACCTACCTAGATATTGTTGAACGTCCGTGAAGAGCAATTCATAAGCCTACCTAAGAGTTTTATATTGGTATTTCCTTTTTACACGTTTTAATTAAACTAAGCGAGTAACGTAGCCATAGCCATACCTACTGAGATAATAAATTCTATTAAGTTAACCTAACCATAAAGACGTGGCTATTTAACGGATAAAACAAGGCTCGGTGGACCGAATAGGTGGGCTCGGTCGACCGAGTGAACTCATTCGGTCACCCGAATCAATTTCGTTCCCAGATTACATCCCTGAACATATCTCTCAAATAAGCGTCATATACAGAATGTATTAAACAAGAATTCGCACAAAGAATCATATAAACTAACATAGATACGCATTAATTAAACTAAGCAGATTCATGGATAAATACTAAGTGTATGACGTAGGTTATGGGATCCTCATAGACAAGGTATCGCCACCTTCCTAACGTCATAGCCTAGATCTACATCATCTAGCTACGATTAACTAATTCAAACGATAAAGCATAATTGGGAGGGATTAATTACTAAAAATAAAAGAAACAGAAAATAAAGGCTTACATAACTTGCAGCCCTTAAACTCTGGAAACCTTCAATCTAATTATGCTACATTGTATCAAAATATCAAAGTAGAATTGTATGGAATTATTGAATGGAATTCTAAGGTATGAATTACAATTCTCGTAGCTGCTTGCTTATATAGAGGTTTTTGCCGACTTAGGGTGGTTCTAGAAGATAAGCACGATATAAGCCGGAAACCGACCCAAACCTAAGGCTCGGTCAACCGTAGAGCTGCACTCGGTCGACCGAAGCTATATGCTCGGTCGACCGAACCTATGTTTGCATGTTTAACACGTTTTCTTCGTCTAGCTTGTTCCCCACTGCACGCTTGCATGTTGATCCGATTAATCTTCCACTTAATGCTTTGATTTTCTTCCTTCCTTATCTTGAGATAATTGATTGAATGACATTAATCCTCTCGATTTGTTGTGATCTGCAAAATCAATAATTATCGCACAATAAATTGGCTTTAAATAATAAAAACAAATTTAAATACCAAATATCATATTAATAATCACTTAACATTAAATAATAAATATAAACATGTGATTTAATATGAAATATACATTATTAATCTCGATTTAAGGATAATGTTGATGACATTTACGGGTATAATTTGACCGTCATCAACTACCCCCCACTTAGACTTTGATCGTCCCGAACAAAGCATTAATAAGTCATTCCCAAGACAACATTTTCTATGGTCAGTCATACTTACGCAAGAAACTCAAGTCAACTCATACTAGTCATGCTCATAAGATATCCATTATTCACTACTCACTATGAATCGAAGTGATGTGTGCATGTGCATTGGTTTTATATAAATTTGGCAAGATTAGAGTTTATGCTAACTTTGCAATCTCAACCTACCAACCTCAGCATTCATACTTCTCAAGCCTTTAAATTTTTGAAGCACTAGAGCAATAAGCAAGAGCGTATCTATAGGGTTTTTGGACTTGGAGACCGAGTACTACTCAAAGCCTCTTAAAGAGTTGAATATTCTTTTCATATCTTCATATTTTTCAAATACTATAAATCTCAAGGAAGAAAACTTTTTAAATTATCCCCCTATGTTAGATCAAATATAGCATTGAATATTACACAAGCGCGGGGCTACTTTGGTAATGTTACTACAAGCCCAGTGTTTTAACGCATTGTCAAACACAGGTACGTCTCAAGCTTATTACTCCGCTTTAATGGCTAAAATGTAAGAATGCATCAGCAGATAGATATTGACACTAAGTTTACATAACCAATCATCTATGCATTGTACACATAATTTCTTCAGTTATTATGATTTGCGCGGTATACTCGATTCACAGATTGAGTAATCGAATAATAAATAACTACTTGCAAAAACGGGCATGAATATCCTTAAATTTACTTAACATAAGTATAAAATGATCACGAACTCATGAAGCTTGGTTCCTTTCCTATCAATTCTTAGCTAGGAACTCACAATTCTAAGGGTACGAGATACCTAATATGGTATTTATTAAATTTTTTCAATTTTGTACCGTTTCATTCAATTTTCAATTATAACATTACATGGCTAAGTCTTCTACCCCCAACTTAAACATGGCATTGTCCTCAATGACAAAAATAAATGAGAATTTAAGAAAAAGACTTAGCTCTGGAAACGGCTCTCAAGTAAATGCAGACATCGGAGTAAATTTCAGCACGTCGTGGAGAGATAGACACATCCTGTATAAGCAAACAAAATCCACGAAACCGTAAAATACCATGTCTATGGAAGTTATAAAATAATGTGGCAGTAATGAGGTATAAATACCTTAAAACAGTTTAAGCCACTTTATTTTATACAACCAATGACAAGGGAAACCAAAAAGAAAAATACTAAATAGAAAGAAAAATAAACAAGCAACTAAAGATGGTAGTCTTCATCTACAACCTCTACCGCCTAATTATTCTTAAAACCGGGTGGAGAAGACAAAGATCAAAAAGCATTACCCGACGTGGGAAAACACGAGGTTGACTCGATCGAAAAGGTATTCAATCCAGGAAAAGAGAAACTTGGTAAGGTATAATGCAGTTGAATGCGACTCCATCAAGCTAAAGATAAAATCAAATACTTAACGCAGAAACTTCTCGCTTGCATTGGATACCAACAACCTAGGGAGATGTAGCTACTCCTCGAAATTATTAATAACCCAATGTATCACTTAAAAGTCATAACTGTCATCAACAAGGTCGGAACAAAACTTATCATCTAGAAATGCCGGAATAGTCGGAAAAGTGTGAAATTTAAAACTTCCGGTAGAAAGATAAGTTGTACTTTGATCGAACCAAAAACCTTTAAAATCTAGCTAGGGTCAGAGCTACACTTCCCCCAACTAGGATCATGAAAATCAAAATGATAAAGAATTATCATTAAAGCTTAGCAATATTTCAAATTCCGCAACACAAAGGTATTTTGTAAACAAAATGGAGGTTGAGAGTATGATGGGTTTAGAAAAAGATACACATAAGGATGGGACGGGTAAGAAATTGTGTTTATGGGTGGGTTGAAAATGGTTAAGGCATTGAGATTGGGTGGGAGAGTGAAACGGATGGAAAGAAAGAGAGGTGATGAAAGAATGGTTAGAAATGTGAACTGTTGGGGCAGATTGGTGAGAGGATCGAAAAGTTTGAAGGTGAAAAAGTGTAAAGGGAAAGATAAGGATAATTGCAGAATGAATTGCACATCACTTTGTATTTTCACTTGGATCACCATTCTGAAAGGTTTTGGAAGTTGACCAAAATTGTTCTTGTTCGCACTCAATCATTCTCTTACATTTTCATAATTCTCAAGCTCTCTTAATGCTTCCATCTTAAGATTGATTGCTAAATTTCCTTTTCTTTAGCAATTTCTCGACTCTCCTACGGAACTCTATTTCACGTGGCCTATATTGAGTAAAAAAGTTTTGCACATCCTTAGCCCAATGGCCATCGGAACACGGCAAAATAAAAAACCTCAACATATGTCACGTTACTCTTATTTGACTCAAAGAAAACAAAACCTATAATCCTAAAAAGAAATCCTAAGGGTTTTCAAGAAGTAGTTCTGAGTTTAAAGTCCTCAGCTCGACTTTCCAAACAGTATCCTTGTCAGTCATTATTCTTAGATCACGAGATATTGACCCTCCGAGCACTATTAGAGGTGGCTTGTCGCTTTGCGGATTAATACCCTTCCTTTGTTGTGAGACCTAGGAAACGACATTTATCCATACCATTTATCCAAAGCTCTTACCTCGGCTCTCGTTTTAGGAATTAGCGAATTCTAAGAAACTCGGTTAAAATTACGGTTTTGGCCTTGACAATAAGAAACAATGAATCAAAGTACTCCGAATAAGGCCGGTTATTTAGGCAAGCCTACGCCGTCTTATTCGTTGGAACATATGTGACAGTTCAGGTCAATCCGTCAAGATTAAGCCCCGTTTAGCCCGAAGGCTTATCGGCTATGCTAAGTCTTGTGGAACCGCCAGAACGCACATCACACGTGGAGGGGAGTCGATTGAGCCGAGGCTCGGTTAAACTCGCCCAGCCATGGTTAGACCATTTCCGAACCAATGCACTAAGAGTCTCCGATTTCTAAATTGTCACCCAAAGCGTAATCTCGTTTCTGTTTAAGGTGGGTTCACCGAGAAGCCATCACCATAAAACTCAACGAAAGCAGAAGATAGTGTTCTCTCAAAACTCAATGTCTTCTTTAGATTGTGAATGCTTAAACTACACAATTTGTTGCTCCCATGGCCAGTAGAAGCAATCTCATGCATAGGACAATGAGATTTTAACAGAACTACGAGGAACTCTTTATTCACTGCTTCCTTCAACTACTACATGTTTCCCTACACCCTCTAGATGAGACAGATATGGGGCAGAACCTTCCACACTAATAAAATTATTCTTACAAACCAACTCCGGGCTAAGATTCTTATTAAGATTCATGTATAGGCTAACTTATGCTCAAAAAACCAAAAGGTAATAAAACATAAGCAAAAAAAAGGTAGTACCTTGCCTTCAACATTGTACCACGAAGAATTTAAGCCTTTAAGATTTTTTCGGAGCCATCTTTGTGCTTTAATGGTATTGCTTCCATCGCTTTTCCCATCTTAGATTCGTAGCTCCACATGTTTGCTTTGGTTATTTTCTCAGCCCTGAAAAAATTAATGACTCGATTATTGCTTCCTGGTTTCTCGCAAATGTAAGAAAAACAAAAGCAGACCGTAGATCGATTTTAACATGGTTTCCCATGCTACTATCGACTCCTACGGATTAAACATATCGGAGGATAAGCAGACACGCCAAATTCTAGACTCAAAAACAAAAATAAGAAACCGTGTAGATAGAATAGAACAAGAACAAAACAAAACAAAACAAAACAAAAATTCTAAATCCTCGGTCGACCGAATGAGGTTTCTCGGTCGACCGAATAAATTTATTTTTATTTTTTTATTTTTATTTTTATTTTAAGAATCTGGAATTTTCGACAGAGCGAGACAACCGAGGGACTCAAAACGTAAAAGCAGACTCTAAAATGAAAACTCGACATGAATAAAAATTATTTATATATAAAATTGACCGTTGGTTCCCGGCAACGGGCGCCAAAAACTTGATCGGGGTCAATCAGTTATAATATACTTGACCACCATAAATCAATACTAGCAAGAGAACTAGTCCCATCGTAGTATAGCTATAGTGAATCAAGGTCGATCCTACAGGAACCAATTGTTGATCATCTTACATACAAACAATTAATTAAACATGTCAAGGACATAGAGGCGGTCTACGACCAACATAAGACAAGAAAAGATAAATTGACACGACCACGACACAACGTAATTAACCTCCCCAATTATAGTCTTTTATCGCTTGGACCTAGATAATTTATATAATAAACTCGAACTTATTAACTGTCAATCCGCTTGTATCTATCTTAGATTGGCTACGGAGTCATCCTCTTTAACTTGACTTAGCACCGGTTAGGTTGCTAGATCACTGTGCTACATTACGTGACTTCACCTTTTGGGTATCCATCTCATATAACTTGCACGCTTACGACACTAAGGATGCTGATATTAATCGTACACCTCGTCTAGGCAACATTCCTTTGGTTTGGCGTACTTATACTTCCTAAACGATTACTCAAGCTCTCGTGCAACTAGCAATTACCAAGTTATAGTCTCATGCTAATCTACGACGTACATATAAGCAGGTGCATGCAATTCCCAAATATAAACCTACCTAGATATTGCTGAACGTCCGTGAAGAGCAATTCATAAGCCTACCTAAGAGTTTTATATTGGTATTTCCTTTTTACACGTTTTAATTAAACTAAGCGAGTAACGTAGCCATAGCCATACCTACTAAGATAATAAATTCTATTAAGTTAACCTAACCATAAAGACGTGGCTATTTAACGGATAAAACAAGGCTCGGTCGACCGAATAGGTGGGCTCGGTTGACCGAATAGGTGGGCTCGGTCGACCGAATAGGTGGGCTCGGTCGACCGAGTGAACTCATTCGGTCACCCGAATTAATTTCGTTCCCAGATTACATCCCTGAACATATCTCTCAGCGTTTCGTCATACAGAACATATTAAACAGTAATTCGCACAGCAATCATATAAACTAACATAGATACGCATTAATTAAACTAAGCAGATTCATGGATAAATACTAAGTGTATGACGTAGGTTATGGCATCCTCATAGACAAGGTATCGCCACCTTCCTAACGTCATAGCCTAGATCTACATCATCTATCTACGATTAACTATTTCAAACGATAAAGCATAATTGGGAGGGATTAATTACTTAAAATAAAAGAAACGGAAAATAAAGGCTTACATAACTTGCAAATTTAAACTCGAAACCTTCAATCTAATTATGCTACATTGTATCAAAATATCAAAGTAGAATTGTATGGAATTATTGAATGGAATTCTAAGGTATGAATTACAATTCTCGTAGTCGCTTGCTTTATATAGAGGTTTTTGCCGACTTAGGGTGGTTCTAGAAGATAAGCACGATATAAGCCGAAACCGACCCAAACCTAAGGCTCGGTCAACCAAGAGTCGCACTCGGTCGATCGAAGCTATAGGCTCGGTCGACCGAACCTATGTTTGCATGTTTAACATGTTTTCTTCGTCTAGCTTGTTCCCCACTGCACGCTTGCATGTTGATCCGATTAATCTTCCACTTAATGCTCCGATTTTCTTCCTTCCTTATCTTGAGATAATTGATTGAATGACATTAATCCTCTCGATTTGTTGTGATCTCATGAAAATCAATAATTATCGCACAATAAATCGGCTTTAAATAATAAAAACAATAAATACCAAATATCATATTAATAATCACTTAACATTAAATAATAAATATAAACATGTGATTTAATATGAAATATACATTATTAATCTCGATTTAAGGATAATGTTGATGACATTTACGGGTATAATTTGACCGTCATCAGACAGAAATCAAGTCAAGATGAGGACAAATCTGAAACGGTTATGTTTGAATTTCAAACACAAATCATAAGGATTCTCACCTATAAATAGAAGACCCCTGATACAGAAACAGATGATGAAAATTGAAGAAAAACAACAATCAATCTTGTGCTATCAGATTATTATCAAGGAATCACCCTGCTGATGTTACTGAGCTTTAAGCTACTGATCTAGTAAATTCTTCAAGTGTAACCTTCTATCAAGTTACATCAAGTTTACACACTTAAAGATTCCTAGCTGCTGATCATTTCATCCTGATCAAGCTGCTAAAAGCGGAATCACTTACTTGATTCAAACTTTCTTTCATAAGAAACCTCATCAAGATGTAGAAAGCACTTACGTGTCAAGAATCATGTTGTTTTTGTGGAGTCAGTGAAGAGGCAATCCTACCCTTCAAGGACCAAAGGGAAGACTTTGGAGCAGCAATCCTACATGTTTCAAGTGTTCAGTTTGTGAAGTCATAGTTATTGGTGAAGGACAAATAACTTAGGGATTTTTGTAACTGCAACCTCAAAAGATCTCTAGTGAATTACCTCCAACATCATAGGAGAAGAGTGGAGAGACATGATTACACCACCTGGAACCACTATAAAATTGCCTACTTACTTTCTACATTTAGTATATTTACCACATCAATCTACTGAAACTAGCAACTGAATCACACACTTACATTTATGAGTATCTAATACATGACATCATATTTTAACAACAAGTAATAAGGCTTAACTTGAATATATTCCGCTACAACAAATTCAGTAAAATCAACGAAATAAATAGACTATCGAGTGTCGGCCAGAGACTATCGAAATCCGTCCGCCAGACCATTGAGCAATCAAAGAAAGCATTGAACATTCTGAGTTTGTTAACTCCAAAATTTTTGAGTGTTAAGTTTATTCACCCACCTTCTAAACTTAACCAAAGCCTTTTCAAGGGACCAACAAAAATAGAAGACAATTATGATCCTTCTGATATTCTGACAAAGGAAGAATTGGGCAAAGTTCATGAGAAATTGAAGATTATGCTCAGTCAAAAATATGCATACCCTTCTGACAAACATCTCTGGAAATCTAGATTATAGACAGAGAACAAATATCTCCGTTCATGCAAGATTAGAGACGATTCACAAGTCAAGTTCAAGTTCTGCCTAAGAAATTTTGACACTCAAGGAGAAACATGAAATCTCAAGCGCAGTGGATAGGGAAACACATGCTCAGGCTCGCTAGCATTTAAATCAGCACATCTACGGGTTAGAGAATAAACTCAAAGAAGTACATGCTTCTCAGCAACGTATCTCAGCCGATCAAAAGGCAGCCCATGCTTTGGTAGATCAATTGTATGATGCCTAAAATGGGAAAGCTGAAGAAGAAAAGCAGAGGCTAATCAAACAAAAGAAGCAACTTGAAGGCAAATTGGAGAAATTTAAATCTGCAACAGATCCAAAGTTTTTAAAGACAGAATTAACTGATGAACAACTCATTGAAAAATACAGTCAACCTGAAGAAATGAGAGCTACTCTAACACAAGATCTGTGGATGAAATTTGTCAAAGATCACAATCCTATTAAATCCAAGTACAAGGACAAGACTATTGAAGAATCCTTGAACTACTTCTTATCTGATGTATATCACAATCAAAAGATGGCACAATATAAAAAGATCAAGAGGATGGAAGACAAACTGAAGATAAGAGACAAAGTTGAACAAATGAAAGTTGATGTAGCAGAGTTTGAAAATTACTACAAGAATGAATCAACTTTACCAAGGTTAGTTTTGTGGAGAAAATGGAAAGAAGGAAGTCAAGTGGACTATAATAAGACTTTTACTACGGAAGACTCTAAGCTAGAGTATGATTTCCGTCTTCATCACAAAGAGATGAAGTTAATCTCAGTTACACAAAAATCACAGAAAAGAGCTTAGCCTCTGATTAAATTTATTTGAACAAAGTGTAACTATTCCAGTTTTTGCATATTCTAATGAAATCCAGTTTTCCAGTTTTACCTTGTTTTACATTGTTTTCATCTTTAAGCTTTTCTTTTAGGGAGAGTTTTGGCATCATCAAAAGGGGGAAATTTTTGGAAATAAAATATATGTTTTGATGATAATTCATCATATTTATTCAAAGTATTATCTTAACCCCATTGATGAAGTGATGAAGTGCTGAAGCTAGCTGTTATAGTGGAAGGCTAAAAGATGTCTAGAACTGAATGTATAGATCTTACTAGAGTCTGATATTTGTATAAGTTACATCAGACAAGCAATGTAATAGTTATAGTGTCGTGAAACTGAAAACTGGAAGTCATTCAGGAAACTGGAAATCGTCAAGATAAACAAACTGACAAACTGACTCAGACTACATCTATATGGAACTAAAGAAGATAAGTTCGCTGAATGACACAAACTCGGTTGGCTTATCTACAAGATTGAAGAACTGAGGGTCACAGACTCAGTTATAGAATATTGAAGAACTGTGGGTTCAAACTCAGTTTACTTGTCGAGACTGTAAAGTTAGAATTCATGCAAGTTTATGGTGACCTGAACTGACTTTATGGATCTTGTATGAAGACCTAAGAGTCATAAGGACAATGAACTCTTAGATGATATTTGCTTATGGTGTACTCTGGTTATGTCAATTACAATCAAATGAAAAATTGGAGTACTGATATTTGAAGAAGAGTAAAATCTTAGTTAATGCTCCAAGTTTGTCAAGACACTGACAGCTGACGAACTCAGTATAAAACTGATCAGGGAGCTCATTTTCATAAGTTAGTCATCGATCAAACTGATAGTATAGTTGAATGTTGTAATGTATGCAATGTTATTGGATGAAATACCGACAGATCAGAACGGTCATAAAATATAGCCGTTACAAGATAGCCGTTGATACAATTCAAATTAAAGCAATATGAACGTTGAACCTCACACTATAAATAGAGGACTTTGCACCAAGAATAAAAATACAGAATTAAGAAAATCAGAAGCATTGTGTGCACTACTTTCGTTTATTTGAATTGCTATCATTATCTGTGCTAACAAGATCATATCAAGAAATCTTCCAAGTGTTCAAGCTACACAAGGTTTATCAAGAATCATACACTTAGATGAACCACAGACAAGAATCAATTTATTGATTTTCAACCCAACTTTGATTCTTAATCGAAGGTTTAGACTGTGAAGCAAACCGGGAAGGTTTTGCCAAGGACAGTTGTCACAGCAGTCGGGTAGACTGTGTTTGTGGTGGTAGCTGGTGAAGTGGCATACGTAACCTTTAAAGGACAAGTGTTCAAGCAATTGAAGAGCAGCAATTCTACCTGTTCTACAACTGTTTAGATAGTAAAGCTAGGATTAGCCAAGGACTATTGTTTAGGACTAATTGTAACAGCTTACCTCAAAAAGTACTAGTGGAATTTTCCTCCTACCCCACATGGGAAGAGAGGACTGACATGATTACACCACCTGGAACCTCTATAAATCTTTATTCATTTACTTTACGCATTTACATCTCACAGTTATTTATTATAGCATTTATATTGTTTACACAGCATACTGAGAATTGATTACACAACTCACAGTTCACAAACTGAAATTCACCAGAATTCAGTTTTGCACACTCAGCTTTTGTATAGAATAACAAGATCAAGAAAAAGGCTAGACTTATATCCGCTCCCGGTTGACTCAGTTTTGCTTAAGTCAGTTTAACTTAAACTCAGCTCAGTCAGCTTAACTCCACACAAGTTATAACTGAACCTTAATTTCTTTAAAATTCGTTTTTAGGGACAAGTTTATTCACCCCCCCTCTCTAATCTTGTGTTACCCTTTCCAAGGGACCAACAGTTATTGCACACACACATTGGTTCGTGGCATGAATAGTGTTCAATGCGTTACTGATGTATATGAGTGGCATGATCATGATCTTGACTTTGTGAAGCATATTTGTTTTTGATTAACTTGTATACTGATCAGAAGGTTCTTTCTTTTTCGCCTTTTTGCTCGGGATGGTCAAAAGCTAAGTGGGGGGGGGTAGTAGATAGTAGATAACGCTCTAAATGGTACCATTAATTATACCTATATTCACCCTGAATTCTGCTCAAGAGAGGATAGATAGGCTCGTTATTATGTGGAATATATGTTAAATGCTATGTGAATGTTTCCAGGATCGTAATTTTGCGTCTATACTCTTGTCCTAAGGTTTTGGTACTGTTTTGTCTCGTTTAATGTGTTTTATAGGATGTACCGAATCTAGAGCATTGGAGAATGGATCTAGACCAAAGGAAATATGCTGGGCCGAGTAATTAAAGTCCAAGGATAAGTCTGTTGAAGAAAAAAGAGAAAAGTCAGCCCGGTTTACCGTGGGCTAAGTCAGGTAAACCGAGGACTTGTTGGACACGAAATCAATTCTGCCACATTGTCTAGGTCGATTAGGTTTCCTATGAGTCTTAAGTCGGCTGTTGTATCTATATAAGGCCACATTAACAGAGTTTTGCATATGTTGATAATAAGTTTTTATATACATTATACAATTTGATGAAATAAAGTTATTCCAAGCTTTTGAGGTGTTATTTCTGGTTTTCTCCCTTTCTCTACCATCTCTAGCTTTGAGTAGATTGAGCTAGATCTCCATCATTGAAGGTATGAAGCATTGAGCATTCCTTTTTGTCTTCATTATGGTAGATCTGTTCGTATTTATGTGTTTTAGTTAATCTGCATGTTTAACAACCCCATGATTTACTTATATTAATCGTATTTGAGCAATGTAGATGCAAAAATAGGAAAAGCTGACCCCGGTAAACCGGCAGTCTATACCAAAACCTAAATCCGGGATTCACTACAGCTACGTATCGACAGGTTAATTAACAGTAGGTTAGATCGGGCCAATCTGCTTATTGTAATCGTAAGTCACTAATATCGATGTTAGTGACTTACACGCAATCAGTAGCATGAGAATGTGCATCGACTATAAAGCTTTGAATAATCTCACCATCAAGAAGAAGTATCCCCTACCGAGGATTGATGATGTGTTTAACCAGTTGTAAGTTAAGAGAGTGTTCTCTAAGATTGATCTTAGGTCGGGTTATCAACAGTTGAAGATCTAGGTAGCAGATATACCAAAGATGGCTTTTAGTACCAGATATGGAGATTATGAGTTCTTGGTTATTCCATTTGGACTCACTAATGCTCCATCTGTGTTTATGGATTTAATGCAGCATGTTTTCATGCCTTACTTGGATACGTTTCTGATAGTGTTAATAGACGACATTCTATTATACTCAAATGAGGAGAAAGAACATGAAGAACACCTAAGGATAGTGTTGAATACCCTAAAGGAGAAACAATTGTATGCTAAGTTTTCAAAGTGTGGATTTTGTTTGAATCAAGTCAGTTTCTTGGGTCATGTCATTTCTGGAGAAGGCATTCAAGTTGATCCGGCAAACATAGAAGCAGTTGAGAAATGATCCAGACCAACTACAGTTTCAAAAGTGAGAAGTTTTCTTGGTTTTGCTGGCTACTACAGGAATTTTGTATAGGACTTCTCAAAGATAGCTACACCACTTACCTGTCTCAGACAAAAGAAGTTGAAGTTTGAGTGGACTAGTGAGTGTGAAGAGGCTTTCCAGATGTTGAAAAGAAGTTGACTACAGCCCCAGTGTTGGCAGTTCTAGAGATCTTTGAAGACTTGGCGTCATTACTTTTATGAAGTTCAGGCTAGGATCTTTACAGACCACAAAAGCTTAAAGTATTTCTTCACTCAAGAGAATCTGAATATGCGACAGAGGTGATGGTTAGAATTCATACAGGATTATGACTTGGATATTCAATACCATCCGGGTAAAGCCAATGTGGTTGCCAATGCCTTGAGTAGAAAACCAATGTTTGCAGTGTCAAGGGTTGATGAAGTAGCAGAACAGTTGGAAGGGCTAAAAATCCAGGGTTTTGATCAGATTAAAGATCAACAGTTTGTGGCACCGTTGTTAGCAAGATCCGAGTTGTTGGATGATATTCTGGAAAAGCAAGATGAAGATCCAGTGTTGGTTTATTTGAAGCAAGTTGCAAGGGAAAAGCCTAAAGTGGGTTATGTTTCAGATAAGAATGGGAACCTTTGGTACCAGGATCATTTATGTGTGCCTAATGTTGGTGACTTAAGGCAAAGAGTTATGGAAGAGCACATAGGATTGCTTTTGCAGTACATCCAGGAGCTACAAAATTGTACGGGGACTTGAAGGAAAGGTTTTTGTGGCCCTCTATGAAAGTGGAAATAGCTAAGTATGTAGCATAATGTGATACATGCCAGAAATTCAAAGTGGAGCATAGAAGAGCAGGAGGAATGCTTAAGCCATTGGATATCTTTGAGTGGAAATGGGATAAGATCACGATGGATTTCATCACCGGTTTACCGAAGACAAAAAGTGGACATGATGCAATTTGGGTGATTATGGATAGGTTGACCAAATCAGCCCATTTCTTGCCAACTAAAGTTGATATGTCCTTGAAGAAGATGACGACACTATACTTGGACAACATAGTGAAGTTACATGGAGTACCTATCTCGATAGTTTCGTATCATGACAGTCGGTTTGTCAGTCGATTCTGGAAGAGTTTGCAAAAGGCTTTAGGCACAAAATTGGATTTGAGTACGGCCTTTCATCCTCAAATAGATGGGCAGTCAGAACGGATAATCCAAACACTTAAAGATATGCTAAGAGCTTGTGTTTTGGAAGTAGGCAGATCATGGGATGACTACCTACCCGTAGGAGAGTTTGCCTACAACAATATTTATCACGCAAGCATAGGCATGCCACTATTTGAAGCTTTGTTTGGGAGAAGATGTCGAACGCCATTGTTTTCGGGATGAAGACGGGGAAAGAAAAGTCACCGGGCCGGAATTGGTTGAGCAAGCTAAAGATAGGGTTTTGTTGGTAAAGAAGAATCTGAAGGCAGCTCAAGTTAGAAAGAAAATTTGGGCAGATGTTAGAAGAAGACCTCTTGAGTTTGATGTTGGTGAGAGAGTTTATCTACGAGCTTCACCAATGAAAGGAGTTAAACGTTTTGGACAGAAGGGAAAGCTAAGCCTAAGGTATGTTAGACCGTTTGAGATTCTGGAAAGACTTGGACCTAAGGCTTATAAGCTCAAGTTACCGGAATCAATGTTGAGGGTCCCTAATGTTTTCCATGTGTGAATGTTGAAGAAGTGTTTGACAAAGTCTGTTGTTGAAGCTACAGTTGATCCGGAAGGTTCTACAAAATAATCTTGCTTATTGTTGGACATAATTTAAGTTCTAATGATGAGTGCCAAACTAACTGTTATAGAGCAAAGGCAAAAAGATGTCTATATAAAAATTATAGGTTTACTAGAGTTTCATTTTTGTATAGGTTTGATCAAACAAGCACTGTAAATAGGTCAGCTGACTTTATTAGTAGACCTGTCTAGGTCAGTAGAGTGTCTAGGTCAGTAGACTTACTAGGGACCTGGTGAAGACTGAAGTTTGAGGGTTCAAACTCAGTTATTGAAGGCTAAGGGATCAAACTTAGTATTTAAAGTCAAGGATATGGAATCAGAATTTAGGGAAGTCTGTGATGAACTAAACAGATTACATATACCTTGTGTACAAGGTCTATGTTCCATATGTTAAGTGGTGATTGGAACTTAGTTATATTCAGAATGGTGTACTCTAACTTCACAATAAAAAGTTAGATGAAAGACAGTCAGCTGAAGTGTTATTAAAACACAGCAGACTCAAACCAGCTGACAGATATGAACATCAGCAGACTGATATACATCTTACATCTGCTGAATGTAAATCTCGATTTAATTAAAATTACATTGGAATATTAAAAGGATAAGGATGGATTACAAGCCTTGATTTTGACAACAAATCAATGGTCAAGATAAAAGAAATGTTGGAAAGATTCAGAGCTTTATCCAGTGGATATAAGTCAACAGGGGGTCAGTCTGAAAATTGACTGACAGTGTCAGTCCTATGAACAGAGACAAAAATAAAGTCAAGATGGAGACAAGTCTGAAACGGCTATGTTTGAAATTCAAACATAAGTCACAGGATTCACGCCTATAAATAGGAGAGTCCTGAATCAGATTCAAGTGATGAAAATTGATGAACAACAAATAATCTATTCGAAACTATCAAGTTTTTATCAAGAAAATCACCCTGCTGACATACACTGAGCTTAAACTTACTGATCAAGATATTTCTTCAAGTGTAACATGCTATCAAGTAACATCAAATATACACACTTGAAGACCTCAAGCTGCTGAAAGCTGAATCACTTACTTGATTCAATCCTTCTTTTACAAGAAGTGTGCTGAAGACAGAGAAGAATCTTTTGGGTGTCAATAACTGTTGTTTGTGGTGGAGCTGGTGAAGAGGCAATCCTACCCTTCAAGGACCAGTGGAATACTTTGGAGCAGCAATCCTACCTATGTGTTCAGTTTGGGAAGCCATAGTCATTGGTGAAGGACAAACAGCTTAGGGATTTTTGTAACTACAACCTCAAGGATCTCTAGTGAATTTCCTCCAACATCACAGGAGAAGAGTGGACTGGCAAGATTACACCACCTGTAACCACTATAAATCTTTCCTTCTTTACTTTCTGCATTTACTTTCTACAATTAGTATCCTAATCTCATCAACCTACTGAAACTAGCAACTGAATCACACACTTTCACTACTGAGTATCCAATACTTAGTAGCATCTTTTTAACAACAAGTAATAAGGCTTAATTTAAATATATTCCCCTGCAACAAATTCAGTAACATTAATTTTCAGCTGACTACTGAGTGGTCAGCAGACTATTGATTATCAGCAGACTACACACCTTGCTGAGTTTATCAACTCCAAAAAGTTTTAAGTGGTATGTTTATTAACCCCCTCTTAACTTAACCAAAGCCTTTTCAGGGGACCAAAATTGGTATCAGAGTGGTGCTTCTATTATGAAGTAATCCTACTTGTTGTGCTTGTGAAAATTCTTTGAAAACTTTTTCAAGTTTCTGATTTTCAAAGCTTTGCATCATGGATAACAAACAGTATGCTAGCACTATGTTAATGTGCTCTCTAGATCGTTTTTAAGAGTATAAAATTCGTATGTAGGCTTATTTAGCTGCAACACATGATGAAATGATGGATGTGCTGACTGATGGACCACTGGAGATCACAAAAGCCATAACTGTGGATGGCGAAACATAGTTTGTTCCTAAGCCAAAAACAGAGTGGGGTGCTGAAGATAGAAAAAGAGCAAATCTCAACAATATTGCTATTGATATCATTTACAAAACCTTGGATAGCAATATGTATATTAATGTGAAGGATTGCAAGACCGCAAAGGAACTTTGGGAAAAATTACAACTAATCTGTGAAGGCACTGATGCTATCAAGAAAATCAAAGTCAGTGTAGGAAAAAGAAATTTCCAAGATTTCAAAATGAAATCAAATGAAACCATTGAACAAATGGAGTCAAGATTCAATGTTATCATGGATGAACTCACCCTGCTGAATGTAGTATATACAAAAGAAGAGATCAACACAAGAATCTTAGAAGCCCTATCTGCAAAGGAAGTTGGGAGATGAAGGTTACTGCCATAGAAGAGTCCAGGAGACTACATGAAGAAGATACCTTCAAATTGTTTTCAGGTCTCAAGGCATATGAATTCAGTAAGAAACTTGTTCCTGATACTGAAAAGAAAGAACCAAAGACTACTGCATTGGCTGCTGCACATAAAGAAGAATCATCAGGTGGTCAAGATGATCTACTGGATGAAATGAAAGAACAAATAGCCCTACTGAGCAAGAAAATCAGAATGATGAAATCAGGAAGGGGTTCTCCAAGGAATTTCACCAAGAAATCAAGTGAAAAGATGAAGGAAGAATCCAGGAAAGATAATGACTATTTGTGCTTTCATTTTAAGAAACCAGGACACTTCAAACCTGATTGTCCTGACTTGAAATAAACCTAGACATTTTAGACCTGATTTTCATGACCTACTGAAGAACAAAAGTCAGCAAAGAAGATCTGGCAATAAGGCTATGGTTGCTGATGATGAATCTGGCTATAAAGTGGAATCATAAAAAGGAAATGAATCAGATGACACCGGACTCATAGTTGATATGGATGATTATTCTTTAATGGCCAATATGGATGAGACTGAGAAGGTATACAATTCTGTAACTTTAAATGTTGGTCCCAGAGAAGGGTAAAACTATAGTCAGGGGGGGTGAATGACTATAGTGGAGTTTCAAAAACTTTTCTTGTATTTAAAAGCTTTTGGGCAGCGGATAAGTCCCTTCTTAATATGTTATTTCAAAGTAGTTTATGCAATCACAGATATAAGATATAATATAAGCAATTAAATAGATGAAGTAAGGTAAATTGCTGAAAGAAAATTGACACAAGGCTTATAGTGGTTCAGGGTGGTGTAATACCTTAATCCACTCTTCTCCTGTGATGATTGGAGGAATTCACTATTGTTTTCACAGATACAATAGCACGATTGTCCTTGACTTCACAAGCTTCACAATCTTCAAGACTATCACTCCTCGATCGCAATGTGCCTTCGGTGACTCGCTCTTTATCTTGCTCCTTGGGAACAAATCCTTCAGCAGCTATCACAAACACAACTCCTTCTCAGATGGCTCTGATTCAGTTGCTTGATTGAAGTGAATTGGATTCACCAAACTTGTTGAGCAATCTCAATGCTTGATGTTTATATTGTAGCTCTCAGATTTGAGTTGATCACTAGATATTTCTTTTTAAGAAAAGATAGAAGACTTTTCACTTTGACAGAGTTTCTGCTTGTAAGTTCTCAGATTTGATCGTTCTCTTGTGTATTTTTCTTGTCTGTCAATGCCTTCTATTTATAGCCTTGATAATCCTTGATTTGAATTTCCGTCCGTTGGCTATATTAACCAGGGGAATAATCCTTGATTTTATTATTGATTGCCTCTTAATTATATTCTTCTTGATTTCAGTGATCGGATTTTTCTTCAAACGTTTGGCAGAAAATCCGTCATTGATTGTGCATTTAGTGCTTGATCTTCTGTATCTTCTTCATATTTCAAAATCTGATTAACTAAGGTTTACTTAGCCATTCTCTGAATGGTCAAGTGAACCATCTGACTTTTCCGCTTAGATCTTCCGTCACTGCTTTGTCTTTACTCAGCCGATAGTCAGTTTACTTTACCGATTTACTGTTTCCTTCATTCTTTTTAGTTCAGGAGAATCCTTGTACTTCACTGATCCGTGATTTGTGTGAGATCAGTGTACACCATATTTAAACCTTAAGTTTCATCACTTGAAGCATAACTTTCACTTATCCATGGTCATCACAGACTTCCTTGGTTATAAGTCAGACCATAATGTCTTCATGCTTCTCTGCTGGTACTTGGCTAGCTTTACTCTGCCGAAAATCTTTTTCACTTTGCCGTCCTACCAACTAGTACAATACTTGTCTGACTCAACTTATACAACATGTCAGACTCTAAGTAAATACTTATACAGAGAATTCTAACTTATTTCAGGCTTGCAATAACAGCTAGTATGGCCATCATCAAAACATAATAAAATGTTCTTAACAATTTCCCCATTTTTGATGATGCCAAAACCCTCATAAGCCTAATCATAAGTATGCCATATTTTTTATAATAAATATTGGAATAAAACTCAACAATTTTATTCATCCATTTAAAGGCAATCAGAAAACATGAGCTCAAAACATATTGAAGGTACAGTAACTACATTTTACTTAATTCTGCTTTGTACCTCTTGAATTTTGTAGTCTGAACCTCCTCAATGTCTTTCCAATCGATCTCTGGAAACTTCCACTTCCAGTATGCCATTGCAGTATACTCAGATACTCCTTGAAATACTCTCTTGGCAAATAGTCTATTAAAGTCAGGCATAGTTTCATTTGCTCTGGGTTCTCCAAAATACTTCTCAAGTCTATCCCGAGCTTCTGCAATGTGTGAGTCAGCAAACGTGATATTTTTGTACAGTCCCCATTGGTCTTGTTTATTCATTCTCCCCATAGGATTGAAGAATTTTTCCATATAGTTGAAGTCTTCTTGTTCCTCAGTTGGCAAATCTTCTGGTCCTTTTGCAGAAAGTGGTATGGCTGTACTTGGCCAGCTGGTTCCAACACTTTGCCGGAGAGATGCATGTTGTCTTTTAATGTCATTGTATATTTTGGCCATGTCAAATCTCTTCTGTACATCCTGGTAGCTTAACCAGCCTGCCCAACCTTCATCTTGTGTTTGATTTGGGTACAACCCTTCTTGAACTCTGAAAAATTCTCTTACATGATCTAGAATCTCAGCCTCATATTCTTTCCTGTTTCTGTGAGTTGGGAAACTTCTTTTCTCTCTACTTGTACTGGTTCTATAATCTCTTGTTGATCTCCTTTGCTGACTTGATCCAGGTCTTTGCTGTCCACCTGATTTATCTCTATCATCATCCCTTCTTTGGATAGAATGAGGAAACCTATATGCAGGTTCATTTGAGGCCTTTTCTCTTTTCTTCTGCCTTCCTTCCTTTCTTTCTCTTGGCTGATTTACGATTCTTATTTCTCTGTCCCTTGCTCTCAGTTGTTCCTCTGTAAAATTTGGGTGTCTAACTGTTGATCCTTCAGGCTTATCACTTCTTTCACCTTTTTTGGCATCATCATCTCGTTGTTGTAGTAAGATACTGTTTGTAGCTTCAGTTGTACTAATCAGAGTGTCCAGTTTGGATTCAATGGAAATGAACTTTGAGTCATGATCAGTCAGTTTTTGGGTTACACTTTGGAATCTGGTGCCAAATGCCAATGCCATTGAATCATTTTCCTGAGAGATGTGTTGTCTGAGACTTGCAAGGTTGTTGGTGATATTTATGTTGAGCTGTCTCATCAAGTTTCCTTGTCGTTGCACAACAATGTTCTGTGCATCAATATACTCAGCAACAGCCTGGAATTTTCTCTCAAAGGAGTAACTTTTTTCATTAAATGCTGAAGTCATGGATCTGAGGTACATAACTTGCTGCTCCAATTCTTCAGCCAATAGGTCTGTTGTTTTATCAAATGTCTCATTTGAGATGCCAGTGGCTAGCTGAGAGAGTTTGTGTCGAATGTCAGCTGGTTCTGGGTCTGTTTGCTATCCTTTGTGTTGATGTTGAGTATTTGGGTGGATGTGTATGCTGGTGTGGCTTGGGCTGCTATTCCCCATTGCTCTATGCTGGGGGTTTTCTAGACTGGAGTGGCAGCAGCTGAGCCAATATCTAATACTACTGTCAACTGAGCTGTAGTATCCACAGGAGTTTGTGGGATCGGCTCTGGGTTGTGAGCTAGCATTGTTTGCGGGGCAGTTTGTGGGGTTGATGAGGTTGCCTCAGCTGGGATTGACTTTGTTGGACCTTGTAGTTGTAAAACGAACTTAGGAGAATGTTATCATCAATTACATATGGTGTAGGATTATCCTCTTTTCCTTGTTTATCACCATCATCAGCATGAGGATCATCACCATCATTGTCAACATGATCATCACCATCATCCTGATCAGTATTATCATGATCATCTCCAACATCTTCCGAGTCATCACTGTTTTTGTCAGAGATCTGTGGCAATTTTGCCTTTGCTGCATCGACCATGTCCCAGAGTGGAGATTCATCATGTACACCAACCAGGGTCATGATTCCCAAAAAATTAAAGAGCCATGCCTCCTCAGAAAGCATGTGGTCGGAGTCTTGAACTTGAAATTATGTAATCACCTTCCATCCATTCAAGATATGCTGCAATTCAATCATCAATATCGTTTGCAGATAGCTGTGCCGGTTCTTCCTGATTTTCTTCATCATCTCTAGTGCCTGCCTCAACCTCCTCATTTTGAGGTTGTTCATCCTCACTTTCATTTTCCTCTGCTGGTTGTTCTTCTTCTGCTTCAGAATCCTCTTCTTCTTCTTCATCAATCAATTTTCCAAAATTTTCTTTGCCCAAGTTTCTTTGAACCTTTTGCTTCTTTCTTTGGCTAGAAGTGTGTTTTGTGGTTTTATTTCTCTTTCCTCCTCCTATTTGCTTTTGTTGTTTGACATAGGTAAACATGGTTTTGGATTCATGCAACTTATGTAGGTGTACAACAGGTACGTTCAAGCATTGCAAAAGGTAGTGTAGTTGAATCCCATAGGATTTCTTCACCCAGAAGATCCCCTTTGTCTTATTTCCTTATGCTAATCCCTTTTTAGCAGCAGTTTCTTCTCCCCAGATTTGTTCTTTGATTCTATAGAAGAAGTAAGTTGCCCAATTAAACTCCGAATTGTTGTAGATGATTCCCATTAGTCGCATTCTGGCCTCTGTCATGGCATTATTTGCCCCTAGCTTTCCTCTAATGCTCTTTTCAATTAGGGCACTGAACTCACTGAACGGTTTCTTTAAAGCAGATCTAAGACAATTGACCTTCTTGGATCCTGGGTTTTCCGTTTTGGCGATCGTTGTCCAGAAATCATCCAAGTTTTTTGATACCAAGGTCACTTTTGCTTGACCCTTATTTGGAAGTTTAAGGTGTGTGTGAATTACCTTTGTTGTAATGACCACTTCTGTGCCGTTGACAGATTCAACAATCTTGTCTTCCTCCCACTCGTCACCTTCTTCTGCAAGGAGCCCAGAGACATATTTTGCAGTCTGCCAGAAGGAGATTAGACTTTCATAGAAAATTTCGGTGATTGGTGGATTTAGGAAAGTTGATAGTTTTAGGTGTTTGCATCCAGCTGCCAATCGTCTTGCTTCCTTATCATTTCCACACAGTTTTAAGTAGTGTTCTTCTTGAAAGAACGACCCAGTAGCAATCGATTTCTCATATCCAGTTTGAGGGGGATGAAGCCATTGTTTGAAATTTGAGAGAAAGGTTTTATTTTGCAGTGAGAAAATAGGGTTTGTGATTTGCTAGAATGCGTAAAGAATTCTGAAAAACCTCTAAGTGGTTTTTATATAGGATGATTTGGGTATGGTGTGAACGTGGTTGAATATAGAAGGATTTTATGTTGTAATGGCATGATTTTATGTATATAAATCATGATATTCGAGTAAAGTGGGAGAGTGGATTGAGGTATGTATTGATAGATCCCGGGAATCGAGGCATTTGTAATTTAAAAAAAAAATATTATGGTTGCCTCCATGATTGTAAATTGATCTCCACGTTTGTAAACTTACACAGTATAATCCTCCATAAATTCTTGATTTTCCACGTGTATAAAAATTGATTTGGTTCACACTCTAATTTGCTAGTGACTCATGTCTTTATTTCGGTGGAGTGCCTTGGCTGGTCACTTAGCCGGTGTAGTGACTTTTTCACTGAGCTGTTGTACTTAACTGTTCCTAACAATCAGTGAAGTTAACTTTGCTGAGTACCAGTGCCTTACCTGCTACATCTCCTGTAATGGAAAAGGTTTAATCAGCTGGTGAAGTAATTTAGCTGATTACTCCAGTTAGCCGCTCTTTGGTACTTAGTCAATTTCAATCATTCTCAACACAGTTCTCAACATGCTAAATCTTTCATGACTGAGTGGTTTAGTGAAAATGTAAGGCAATTGATCTTCAGTGGGTATGTACCTTAGAATAACATCCCCTTTTTCAACATGATCTCTGATAAAATGATGTCTTACATCAATATACTTTGTTCGTGAGTGCAACACTGGATTTTCAGTAATGGATATTGCACTTGTGTTGTCACACATGATTTGAATTGTCTTCTCCACCATTCCATAATCTCTTAGCTGTTGTCTAATCCACAGTACTTGTGCACAACAACTGCATGCTACTATATATTCTGCCTCAGCTGTTGATGTAGATATGGAATTGCTTTTTGCTAAACCATGAAACTAGTCTGGTGCCTAGCATTTGGCATGTTCCAGAGGTGCTTTTTCTATCTATTTTCCATCCAGCATAGTCAGAGTCTGAATATGATATCAGCTTGAACCCTCCATCTTTTGGATACCAGATTCCAACATTGATGGTGTTCTTCATGTATTTGATTATTCTTTTAGCTGCTAGAAGATGTGATTCTTTTGGTTGAGCTTGAAGTCTTGCACATACTCCTACCGCAAAGTAGGGATCCAATGATTCCTCTATAAATTTTCTGATCAACACCTTTTCCAGCTTCATCTTTTCCATGAATAACTCTTGCACACATTGGGGTATCTGTTGTGCCACTTGTGTCCATACCATATTTGTGTATTAAGTCTTTTGTGTACTTGGCTTGACTAATAAAAATACCATCCTTCATTTGCTTCACTTGTAGGCCAAGAAAATAATTTAATTCTCCCATCATGCTCATCTGAAATTTGCTCGTCATTAGGTTTGCAAATTTCTCACACAACTTTTCATCCTCTCATCCAAAGATAATATCATCAACATAGATTTGTACTAGCAATGTACTTGTTCCTTCCTCTAAATTGAAAAGAGTCTTATCTATAGTTCCCTTGTTGAATCCATTATTGATTAAGAATTGTGATAAGGTTTCATACCAGGCTCTGGGTGCCTGTTTGAGTCGATAAAGAGCCTTCTTGAGCTTGTATACTTTATCTTCTTTTCCTTTGAGTTGAAAGCCATGAGGTTGTTCCACATATACTTCTTCTTCCAAAAGTCCATTCAGAAACGCACTCTTCACATCCATTTGGTAGACTTTGAAGTCTTTGTGTGCTGCAAATTCTAGAAAGAGTCTGATTGCTTCCAATCTTGCTACTGGTGCAAAGGTCTCATCATAATCTATTCCTTCTGCTTTAGAGTAGCCTTTTGCAACTAGCCTTGCTTTGTTTCTGACAACTGTTCCTTGCTCATCCATCTTGTTTCTGAATACCCATTTTGTTCCACTGATGTTGGTTTAGTATGCAGTCTGCATCAACAAGTTCCCAGACTTCATTTCTTCCAAATTCATTTAGTTCTTCTTGCATGGCTATAATCCAGTCAGCATCTTGAATTGCATCATCTATTTTCTTGGGTTCCACTTCTTATAGAAAACATGTTAGAATAAGCTCCGATTGTCTTCTGGTTCTAACTCCTGTGTGAATGTCCCCAATGACTTGATCATCAGGATGATCTCTTAACCAGTTGAGGTCAGGTTGAAGTTGTTCTTCACTTGGTGCTTCTACAACCTCAGGTTGTGCATGAGCTTCAAGTTCTGGTGCTTCTTCTGTTGCGTTGACTTGTGGCTCATCTTGATTTCCAAAATTGTGATTTAGAATGGTAGCTGGAACTGTTGTATTCATATACATTTGCCTTTGTGCTGCTTCTTCTTCTTGTTCTTAAAGAGTTTCACCATTTGGGTTTGGTTCATCAAAGACTACATGTACTGATTCTTCAATCACCAATGTTCTTTTCTTTAGTACTCTGAATGCTTTGTTGATGTCTGAGTATCCCATAAAGATTGCTTCATCAGTTTTTTCATCAAAGGTGTGTAATTGATTCCTGTTCAAAACAAAACATTTAGATCCAAACATATGTAAATGTGAGATGTTAGGTTTTCTTCCATTCCATATTTCATATGTACTTGTTCCATGATGTTTGTTGATGATTGATCTGTTTTGTGTATAGCATGTTGTGTTTGCTGCTTCAGCCCAAAACCTCTTTGGTAGGCATTCTTCTGCAATCATTATTCTGACTGCTTTTTTGAGAGTTCTGTTTCTTCTTTTTGCTACACCATTTTGTTGTGGAGTTCCTGCTGCTGATAATTGATGTTGTTGGTCCCTTGGAAAGGCTAACACAAGTTTAGAGGGGGGGTGAATAAACTTGTCCCTAAAACTGGATTTTAAACAACTTAAAAATTCAATTAAAACTTGTGTGGAGTTAAGTGACAAAGTGAGATTAAGTCAAACCCGACTTAAGTGGCCCGAGTCAACCGGCGCGGATATGATTTTAGCCTTTTTCTTGATCTTGTTATTCTGTTATGAAAGCGTGTGTTGTGAATCGAATTACGTGAATATCGATTGTATTTATGTAAGGTATAACAATCAAGTATCACAATGCTATAAATAAATCTTGAGTAAGTAAGTAAATGCGTAAAGTAAATAAGGCGAAATTATAGAGGTTCCGTGGTGTAATCCTGTCAATCCTCTCTTCCCGTAGTGCGGAGGAAAATTCCACTAGAACTTCTTGAGGTGCACTGTTACAAAAGTCCTAAACAATAGTCCTTGGCTAATCCTAAGCGTCACTATCTAAACAATTGTAGAACAGGTAGAATGGTCAGCTCTCAAATGCTTGAACAAGCTCGGTCCTTGGAGGGTACACGTATGCCTCTTCACCGCCTACCACCACAAACATAGTCTACCCGACTGCTTGTCACAACTGTCCTTGGCGAAACCTTCCTGGTTTGCTTCACAGTCTAAAACCTTTGATGTGAAATCAAAGTTGGGCTGAGAATCAAATAAATTGATTCTTGTTTGTGGTTCTTCAAAGTGTTGGATCCTTGATAGATTCTTTGAAGCTTGAACACTTGAAGAAATACTAGATATGATCTTTGTTAAAGTTCAGAGATGATAGCAATTCGAATAAGATGACTAATGCATAAGCTTGCTCGTTAAATCTTGTAAATCTCTTTTTTTTTTGGGTGCAAAGTCCTCTATTTATAGTGTAAGGTCCAACGTTCATCTAGCTTAGATTCGAATTGTATCAGTGTCTTTTTCTGCAACAGATATATTTTCTGACCGTTCTGCAGTGTCAGTAGTTCATCCAATGAAATTGTTTCCTTTTCAATGTTCCACTGTACTTTCAGTTGTTGGATGACTGACTTATAAAACTGAGTTTCCTTATCAGTTTTATTCTGAGTTTTCACTTGTCAGTTTACTGACTGACTTGGAGCATTAACTGAAATTTTACTCTTCTTCAAATATCGATTACTCGGTTTTATCTCGATCATCATTGACTTAACCAGTACACCATGACTCATTATCAACTAAGAATTCATTGTCCTTATGATTCTTAGGTCTTCATACAAGATCCATAAAGTCGATTCAGTCACCACAATCTTGCTCAAGTCCAACTTCTGATCTCGACTTGTAATCTTCATAATCGAGTTTGAACCCTCGCTTCTTCAATCTTCTATAATCGAGTCTGTGACCCTCAGTTCTTCAATCTTCTAGATAAGCCAACCGAGTCTGTAACTCTCAGCGAACTTACCTTCTTCAGTTTTACGTAGGTGTGCTCAGAGTTAGTTTGCTTGTATTGGTAGTTTCCAGTTTTCTAAATGATTTCCAGCTTTTCAGTTTTACGACACGCTAATTATTACAGTGCTTGTCTGATGTAACCTATACAATTATCAGACTCTAGTAAGACTTATACATTACGTTCTAGACATCTTTTAGCTTTTCACTATAACAGCTGGCTTCAGCACTTCATCAATAGGGTTAAGATAATATTTTGAATAAATTAGATGAATTTTCATCAAAACATAAATTTTATTTCCAACAATTTCCCCCTTTTTGATGATGCCAAAACTCTCTTTAAAAGAAAAGCTTAAAGATCAAAACAAAGTAAAGAAATGTAAAACTGGAAAACTGGTTTTCATTAGAATGAGCAAAAACTGGATAAGTACATTATGTTCAAATAACTGTAACTAAAGACTAAGATTCTTTTTAGCTTTTTGCATGACTGAGTCATATTTTCTTGCTTTGTCATACAATCGAAAATCTTCTTCTAGCTTGGAGTTTTCCTTTGAGAAAGTCTTATTGTAGTCAACTTGACTACTTTCTTTCCATCTTCTCCATTGAATTAGCTTGGGTAAGCTTGAGTCTTTCAAGTAGTAACTTTCAAATTCTGCTAGATCAGCTTTCATTTGTTCACTCTTGTCTTTAATCTTGATTTATCATCAATCCTTAGATTCTTCTTGTGTTGTGCAATTTTACTTTTGAGTAGATATCGATGTAAAATAGTTTAAGGATTCTTCAATGTTCTCATCCTTGTACTTGGCTTTAATAGGATTGAAATCTTTGTTAAAGCTGTGTCCACAGATCCTTTGTAAGAGTAACTCTTCTGTCTCCAGGCTGACTGTATTTTTCAATAAGTTGATTATCAGTTAACTCTTTTTTCAAAGATTTGGGATCTGATCGGTAACGTTGTAGTTCTTCTTCAAGTCGCTTCATCTCTCCAAGTAACTTCAGCTTTTCTTCTTCAGCTTCCCCCTTTTTGGCATCATACAATTGATCTACCAGGGCATGAGTTGCCATTTGATCTTCCGAAATCTGACGCTGAGAAGCAAGTACTTCCTTTAGCTTAGTTTCCAACCCGTAGATATGTTGATTCATATGCCAATGAACCTGAGCATGAGTTTCTCTGTCTACTGCGGTTGTATTTTCGAGTTGTTGCTTGAGTAGCACAATTTACGAAGCGAACTTGAACTTGCTTTGTGAATCATCTCTAATCTTGCATGAATCAAACATCGGTTCTAGTTCTATACTCAAGATATCCGAGATGTTTGATAAAAGACTGCTGCGTGTATCTCTCGATCGAGTACAATTTTCAAGTTTTCATGAACTTTGGCTAATTCATCCTTAGATAGACGGTCGGAAGGATCATATGTATCTTCAATCGGTCCTTGTCCTGAGTATCATCAGGAATAACCATCAGTTGTCGGGCTTCATCAGCTGCCCGCTGAGTGTCAGTTGTCTGATTTCCAACTGGCAATTCTTCTTGTTGTGGTTCAGTTTGCTTTGCTACAGGTTGAGGTTGAGTAACTGTTTGCAAAACTGTAGTTTCAACAGTTTCTTGTCTCGATTTTCCATCATCACCATCATCGTTCTTCTTTGAACTGTCTTTAGATGATGTTCCTGATTCCCTTCTTTTTGCTAACTCAGTAAATCTTTTGAAGCAATTGTCAAGAAATTCTTTTATAGGAAACAGAGAATAAAGATCTCTAACTTCCAATGTCTCCAAAAGTAACTTCTCTTGAGTACCGCAAACCGATATCTCAAAACCTTCTCGTTTGAAGTTTCATTTTCATCATCTTGATGATTCTATCAGCTTCGAAAATTGGTGCTGATTTCTGAACCGTTATCTGTTGTAACTGAGAAGTACGATCTGCAGTGTCTTCAGTTTGTTGTTGTCGTTCCCCCTTAGTAGGTACTTTCTCACCTGAGATTTCTGAGTACAAGCACCTTGCAACTGATCTTCCTTCTATTGAACTGGTTTTTCGCTTGGTGCCTCTGTGTTCAGCTTCCGGTTTCTGACTTGCTTTAGGTTGGGAGATTGTTTCTGTGCTTTGCTTCAAGGCTTCAGTTTGCCTTGTCTGCTTTCCTTCCTTAATCTTTTCTAAGTAAAACTGAATGATTCCACTAAGTGTTTTCTTTAGTCGGAATCTCCCATCAGTTACTTGACCTTCAGCTTGTGCTCTTTTCGCACTTTCCAACTCAGCTAGGTGTTGCTTCTTGAACTGATTTAGAATATACCCTGCCCAATTGAATTCTATTCCATCCCAGATTATGTTCATGAGATAGATACAATCTTCTGACAGTATGTTGATTCCTTTTGATTTTCCAATAACATGTCTGCTGAGCCATCTGCTGAGATGTCCAAATTCCGTTTTGATTTTATCGATATGAACACCAGGCTGTATTGGTTCTGTAGATGAAGTGATCATTGAGAGAAAAGCTTCCTTCTTCAATGATAAAGTGCCGAACTCTGTTGAGGTTGCTGTTGTGTTTGCGAAGCCAAAGAGTGACCGTAAAACTCTTTCATTGAGAACAATCCGATCTTCACGAACCGTAGTTATTAAGGAATCTCTGGCCATTCGCATATTTTGCCAAAATTGTAAGATACCTTCCACATCTCGCTTCTCTTTGAAACTAACTTCAAGGATGTTATTCAATCCTGGTTGTTTTTCGATTTTGTCTCGGACACAACTGGCTAACAAGGTGTTTTGACATAAACCTTCATACATGTCAAGTGTTAGCTCATCCAATTCTGTGATCAACCGAGTGTCTCTTGAATCATCTGAACATGCCATATATGAGTGTGAACACACAAGTTTGATTTTTGAGAGAAGGAGTTGTAAGAGTCTTTTTGAAAATAATTTGAATTTGAATAGTGAATAGTGTGAACGGAGGTTGAATAAATAGGTGGGATATTACGGCGGTTGAGTGGTACAACTTTTCAAATTCCATGATGGTTTTGATAACCGATGCGTGTACCATTATGACAAACGTGGGGTGTACACATGAAATTACGACAAAAGAAGCGTGTTAATTTAATGCGATATAATCAGCTGTTGATTCTATCTTATCAATCTTTGACTAACTTTGATAGGATGAAAATCTTCGAGATTCGATTTCTTGAGATAATGTAGTCCCATCAAATTAATCGATTTGTCAAGTTCTTCAGTTGTCAGTTTGAGATTGTTGATGTCAATGACTAATCTGTTAAGTGAGCGCACCCATCATAACAAAGATTAATCCCTTGACGAATCTACGGCTTAAGCGACTAGTGACTTTGATTATTCAACTTTCGATTCTTAATTTAGCAAATCTTTCTTTATCCAAAGGCTTTGTAAAGATATCATGCAACCGATCTTGATAGGTACATAAAGAATCTGTTATATCCTTCTTCTCTGCATGATCTCTTATAAAGTGATGACGACATCAATGTGTTTTGTCCTTGAGTGTAAAAGCTGGATTATCAAGAATTGCAATTGCACTCGTATTATCACACATTATGGGAATTGTTCCTTCTTCTATCCCATAGTCTCTTAATTGTTGTGCGATCCATAAAACATGAGCACAACAACTTCCGGTGCTATATATTCACATTTTTCAATGTAGAAATTGAAATTGAGTTTTGCTTTTTGCTGAACCATGACACAAGTCTATTTCCCAATAACTAACATGTGCCTGATGTGCTTTTTCTGTCCACTTTACATCCAGCATAGTCTGAATTTGAATAAGAAATCAGCTTGAATTCTCCTTCTTTTGAATACCAAATTCCAACTCCGTCTGTGTCTTTCAGATATTTCAAAGTTCTTTTCACAACTGTGAGATGACTTTCTTTTGGTCTTGATTGAAATCTTGCACATACACCGACAGCAAAAGATATGTCTGGCCTACTTGCTCTAAGATAGAGTAAGCTTCCAATCATCCTTCTGTAGAGTGTTTGATCAACATCTTTACCTTCTTTGTCTTCATCAAGCCTGATGTTGGTCCCCATTGGTGTAGAAATTCCAGTAGATTTCTCCATACCAAATTTTTTAATAAGTTCTCTTGTATATTTGGTTTGATGAATAAAAATTCCATCACTAATCTGCTTTAACTTGCAGTCCTAGAAAATAATTTAGTTCACCCATCATACTCATCCAAAAATTTGCTTTTCATCAAGCTTGCAAATTTCTCGCATAATTGTTCATTTAAGATCCAAAGATGATATCATCAACATAAATTTGAACAAGTAGAGTATCTTCTCCATTCTTCATCCTGAATAGAGTTTTGTCGATTGTTCCTTTAATAATTTCATTGTCCACTAGAAACTGAGATAGAGTTTCGTACCAAGCTCTTGGCGCTTGTTTGAGTCCATAAAGAGCTTTTCTTAATTTGAAAACTTTATCTGCTTGATCTTAGATTTCAAATCCGGGTGGTTGTTGAACATATACTTCTTCTTCAAGAATTCCATTCAAAAATGCACTTTTGACATCCATTTGATAAACTTTGAATTTCTTGTGAGCGGCAAAGGCAAGAAATAATCTGATTGCTTCTAATCTTGCAACTGGTGCATAGGTTTCATCAAAGTCTATGCCTTCTCGCTTGAGAATATCCTTTGGCTACAAGTCCGGCCTTGTTTCGATGATATTCCCATCTTCATCAAGTTTATTTCGAAGACCCATTTGGTTCAAATGATATTCACATGAGCTGGTCTATCCACCAATTCCCATACTTGATTTCTTTCGAATTCGTTGAGTTCTTCTTGCATAGCTAAGATCGATCTGGGTCTTTCAATGCTTCTTCAATTTCTTTAGGTTACGATTGAGATAGAAAGCATGCAATCATTGCATCTAGTTGATGTCTTGTTCGAACTCCGACTTGTGTATCACCAATAACTTGTTCTTCAGGGTGATCTCTCATCCATTGATGTGTGTGAGTTTGTAATAAGCGATTTGCATTTTGTTCAACTTGTTTTCTTGAAACGATTCTTGAACTTGTTCAACTGGATCTGAATGAAGTTATTCAGTTGAAGAGTGAATGGAAATCGAGGTTGATCTTGATCTGAACAATCGAGATTTGTAATCTTCCAATGACAAGTGAATTTGGTTACGGTATGACTCAGTAATCGAGGCCGAGAAACGGATTCTCGTGTGTCTTCGATTGCTTCACCAGGAAGTTTGGTTCATCAAATACTACATGTATTGATTCTTCATGCTTGAGTGTCCTTTTATTTAGTACTCTAAAAGCTTTGTTTGACACTTGAATATCCTAGGAAAATTCCTTCATCGACTTTAGGTTTGAAAAACATGAAGTTGATCTTTTCCATTATTGTGGATGAAACATTTGCTTCCAAAAGCATGAAAGTATGAAACATTTGGTTTTCTTCCATTCCAAATTTCATAAGGAGTCTTCTCATGTCTCTTGTTCATGAGAGCTCTGTTCTGAGTGTAACAAGTTTGTATTAATCGCTTCGCCCAATATCTTTCGTAGTTTAGCTTCACGGATCATGGTCCTCCCGACTTCTTTGAGTGTTCTGCTTTCTTCTTTCATTTACACCATTTTGTTGTGGTGTTCTGTGGCGACAAGTTGGTGTAACACACCATTTTCTTCACATGATTCAATAATCACACTGTTGAGGAATTCGGTTCCTTTATCGGATCTTATCTTCACAACTGAAACTCCTTTTTGATTACGAAGTCTCTTGAGAAGTTACGTGAGTTTCGCTTGGTTTCACTTTTCTTGGTTAGAAAGATTACCCAAGTGTATCTTGAAAAATCATCTACTACCACCAAAGTATATTTCTTTCCACCGATACTAATTGGTGTAATAGGTCCAAATAAATCCATGTGTAGCAATTCTAGATGTCGTGTTGTAGAATCTTTGAGACTTGGTCTTGAAACTTGCTTTTGTTTGTTTTCCTTGTTGGCATGCATCACATAAGTCATCCTTCTTATATGATATCTCTGGTAGCCCAATGACTAGTCGCTTCTTAACAAGTGTGTTGATGTCATCAAAATTGAGATGACTCGCTTTCTTGTGCCATAGCCAACTGATTTACGATTTGGTATGCACAAGTAGACAAGTTTCAAAGAACGGCGGTTGTCCAATCTACCACGTACATGTTTTCCTTTCTTCTTCCGGCTAGGACAACTTGATAAGTCGATTCGGTGACAACGCAGTAAATCTTTATCAAAAGTGACTTTGTATCCCATATCACAAAATTGACTTGTGCTGAGTAGATTGTAGTGAAGTCCTTCTACATAGGATACATTCTTGATTGTGAGTCCATTTCTGATTAAGGTGCCATAACCTCTGGTGTATACGGGTTTATCTTTACTTCCAAAATTGACTTTAGGTCAATCTTTTGCAGTAAAATTACTAAGACAGATCCTTGCTCTTTGTCATGTGTCTAGAGCAACCACCACAAAGTACCAAATATCCTGCAACAAAAATTAAAAGGTTTTAGGTACCCAATTCAAGTTTGGGTCCATGGGGGTCAGTTGTCGAGTACAACACTGGGAATATATCCCTTGGGTATCCTTCGGATATTGTTGCACCTGTTTTCATATATATAAGCTACACTCCCATAATGTCTGTGTTTGGGTTGTATCTTATTTATATTATCTCTCAGATCTTTTGGCTGAAATTTATTTCCACCATGCATTTTGTTATTAAAGCTTGAATGATAACTATCATTCATTCTTGAGTGCGAGGTCCGAATCCTTTGTATCATGACTTATCTTGAGAATCGAGATTAGTCCTCTGCTGAGTTTTGGGTGAGACTTGTGATAAGTTCTGCATGCGGAATGATTGTTATTACCAGTTTATTAACCAAATCAAGAAAATTCCAATCATCGTCGGTGGGGTATAGTCTTCCTTTCCCCTAAATGTGTGAGTCCTTGAATGACTAACATTCTTGGATTTACTTTGATTGTAATTTTTCTGGTTCCTGACTTTATTGGTTTTTGTGGATCTGGCAATTGATTTACCTTTTCGGTTTTCATTGAATGCAACTGATCTACCATTTGACTTACTTTTGTTGGTAGATACAGTTGTCTTCTTAGGAAACTGATTTGTCCTTTGTGATCTCGGCTTTCTTGGTTCAAAGAATTTTCTTAGTTTGTGAAAATTGCTCATTACAAACTTAATGATTGTTTTGGTACTAGGTCCAAAGAATTGCTAGTTCCATTCTTTGAAGATTGTTGTGTATCAAATCCTAAACCATTTTTGTCTCCATATGGTTTTCCTGATTTGAATCCAATGAATCGAACTTGATTGAGCAAATGATTCGATTCTTCTTGGCGATGCAACATCGATCTTGAATCTTTTCTTTGTCAGTTTTAGTCAGTTTCAACATTTTTAGTTCAGACTTCAATCTTTCAACTTCCAGAATTAGACTTTCTTTCTCAGCTTTGATTGATTCATAACCAGCTTGAATAGTTACTAGCTGATTCATCAACTCGTCAAGCGTTTCCTCTAATTCTAGATTTTTTGGATTGGAGTCAGCAGTCGAAGAACATGCATTTATCATGGAAATCTGAGCTGAGGAGTATTTAGAATTAGATTCACATACCTCATTTTGATCTTCCATATGTGCCATTAAAGCTGTGTCATCTGATAGTCTTTCAGTACCAGCTTCATAGTCTGATTCATCTCCAGCAAGGAGTGCTCTTCTACCAACTCTTCTTGGTGGGGTCTTCTTGATCAGTTCTGGACACTCAGCTTTATAATGTCCAGGTTTCTTGCAGTTGAAACAGAGGTATTCATCATCTTTTCTTTTCTCAGGAGTTCTTTTGATGAATTTTTGAGTATTTGGATGTCCACTCTTCATCCTTCGAATTCTGTTCATCATCAGAGCCATTTGTTCTTCCATCTCATCCAATTCATGAAGATTGCTAGATGAGTTTTCTTGAATGTCATTTCTTCTTTAACCGCAAGTGTTTATCGTTTTGGGTTCTTCCAGAGCCTTGATTATTGCAATTTGTGCTTGTGAAATCTTCACTGAATTCATAAGCTTTCAAATCTGAAAAGATTTTGAATGAATCTTCTACATCCAGCCTCCTGGATTCTTCCATAGCAGTGACCTTCATCTTCCAGCACATTGGTAAAGCCTTCAAGATTCTTGTGTTGATAACTTTCTTTGAGTATTCAATCTTGAGTAGATCTAGTTCATCCATGATAGCACTGAATCTTGTCTCCATTTGATCAATGGTTTCTCCAGATTTCATTTTGAAATTCTCAAATTTTTGCTTTGCAACAGAAATTTTATTTTCCTTGATTGAGTCTGTTCCTTCACAAACTAACTGGAGTTTGTCCCACATTTCCTTGGCAGTTGTGCATTCTTTCACTTTCAAGTACATGTTGCTATCAAGAGTTCTGAGGATAAAGTCCATGGCCACATTGTTGAGATTATTTCGCTTGCGATCATCACTGGTCCATTCCGATTTGGGTTTAGCAACTCGAACTTGTTCTCCACCAACAGTTTGCATATGAGTGATCTTAATTGGTCCATCAGTGAGTACATCCATCATTTCATCATGAGTAGCTGCCAGGAATGCCTGCATACGACGTTTGTATTCGTCAAATCTGTCCATGTTGCACATAAGCATTTGTCTTGCATATTGATTGTTATCCATTGTGAGTGAGTGGGAAATTAATTTAAAACTGAGCTTTCAACTGAGAACAACTAGAGGAGATATAGAGCAAATGATATCTTGTCAAAGAAACACTGCTCCGATACCAATTGTTGGTCCCTTGGAAAGGCTAACACAAGTTTAGAGGGGGGGTGAATAAACTTGTCCCTAAAACTGGATTTTAAACAACTTAAAAATTCAATTAAAACTTGTGTGGAGTTAAGCTGACAAAGCTGAGATTAAGTCAAACTGACTTAAGTCAAACCGAGTCAACCGGCATCGGATATGATTTTAGCCTTTTTCTTGATCTTGTTATTCATTATGAAAATCGTGTGTTGGGAATCGATCTCGTGAATATCGATTGTGGATCGTAAGAGTATAACAATCAAGTATCACAATGCTATAAATAAATGCTGAGTAAGTAAGTAAATGCGTAAAGTAAATAAGGCAGAAATTATAGAGGTTCCGGTGGTGTAATCCTGTCAATCCTCTCTTCCCGTGGTGCGGAGGAAAATTCCACTAGAACTTCTTGAGGTGCACTTGTTACAAAAAGTCCTAAACAATAGTCCTTGGCTAATCCCAGCGTCACTATCTAAACAATTGTAGAACAGGTAGAATGGCTGCTCTCCAAATGCTTGAACAAGCTGGTCCTTGGAGGTACACGTATGCCTCTTCACCACTACCACCACAAACACAATCTACCCGATCGCTTGTCACAACCGTCCTTGCGAAACCTTTACGGTTTGCTTCACGATCTAAAACCTTTGATGTGAAATCAAAGTTGGGCCGAGAATCAAATAAATTGATTCTTGTTTGTGGTTCTTCAAAGTGTTGGATCCTTGATAGATTCTTTGTAGCTTGAACACTTGAAGAAATACTAGATATGATCTTTGTTAAAGTTACGAGATGATAGCAATTCGAATAAGATGACTAATGCATAAGCTTGCTCGTTAAATCTTGTAAATCTCTTCTTCTTTTTTGGGTGCAAAGTCCTCTATTTATAGTGTAAGGTCCAACGCTTCATCCGGCTTAGATTCGAATTGTATCGTTGTCTTTTTACACAACGGATATATTTTACGACCGCTTACGTAGTGTCGATGAGTTCATCCAATGAAATTGTTTCCTTTTCCACGTTCCACTGTACTTTCAGGTTGTTGGATGATCGACTTATAAAATCGAGTTTCCTTATCGGTTTTATTCGAGTTTTCACTTGTCGGTTCTTGGACCGACTTGGAGCATTAATCGAAATTTTACTCTTCTTCAAATATCGATTACTCGCTTTTATCGATCATCATTGACTTAACCAGTACACCATGACTCATTATCAACTAAGAATTCATTGTCCTTATGATTCTTAGGTCTTCATACAAGATCCATAAAGTCGATTCAGTCACCACAATCTTGCACAAGTCCAACTTTCTGATCTCGACTTGTAATCTTCATAACCGAGTTTGAACCTCGCCTTCTTCAATCTTCTATAATCGAGTCTGTGACCTCGGGTTCTTCAATCTTCTAGATAAGCCAACCGAGTCTGTAACTCTCAGCGAACTTACCTTCTTCAGTTTTACGTAGGTGTGCTCTGAGTCAGTTTGCTTGTATTGGTAGTTTCCAGTTTTCTAAATGATTTCCAGCTTTTTAGTTTTACGACACGCTAATTATTACAGTGCTTGTCTGATGTAACCTATACAATTATCAGACTCTAGTAAGACTTATACATTCAGTTCTAGACATCTTTTAGCTTTTCACTATAACAGCTGGCTTCAGCACTTCATCAATGGGGTTAATATAATATTTTGAATAAATTAGATGAATTATCATCAAAACATAAATTTTATTTCCAACAGATGTAGTACTCCATTTTCTTCACAATAGGTTCTGATAACTTTATTGAGGAATTTTGTGCCTCTATCTGGTCTGATCTTGATGATCTTCAGTTCTTTTTCATTTTGAATTCTTCTTAACAAATCTGGCAGCTTCTTGAGTGTTTCTTTCTTCTTGTACATGAATATGGTCCAGGTGAATTTGGAGAAGTCATCCACCACTACTAGAGTGTATTTCTTTCCACTTACCCTTACTGGTGTGACTGGTCCAAACAGGTCCATATGTAGCAGATGTAGAATTCTTGTTGTTGATTGATAGGGCTTTGACTTGAAGGAGCTTTTGTTTTGTTTTCCTTTCTGACATGCATCATAGAGACTTTCCTTCTTGAATGTGGTCTCCGGCAGGCCTTCAACTAAATTGTTCTTTGATAATATGTTGATGGTCTTGAAATTTAGGTGGTTTAATCTTCTATGCCAAATCCAGCTGGTTGATTGTTTATTTTTTACAAGCAGACATGTTTCTGCTTTAGCTGTTCTCCAATCCACCACATACATGTTGTCTTCTCTTCTTCCTGCAAGAACCATTGTTTTGGTTTGGCTATGAATCACCATGCATCCTTCCTTGTTGAAGTGCACATTGTAGCCTTTGTCACAGAATTGAATGATGCTTAGCAGATTGAAGTTTAGTCCCTTAACATATGCCACATTTTGAATCTTCAAATTTTTCTTGAGCATTGTGCCTTCCCCCTTAATTTTACCAGGGTTTTCTTTGCCTCCAAAGGTGACTTTGGGTCCATCAAAAGCTTTGAAGTCAGTGAGCCATCTTTTGTTTCCTGTCATGTGTCTAGAACATCCACTGCCTATGTACCGGACAACCTACAAAACAAATTAATTTTGTTTAGGTACCCAACACCTTTGCTTAGGTCCACACATTGCTAGAGTCATGCCTCTATACCAAGTGTATATCCAAATGATCTTCTTTTTGGATAATTAAATTCATCAACTTCATATGTATAAGGCATGGCAGAATAGCTTCTAATATTTCTACTGAAGGTATTCTGATACTTTTCCCTACTTTTTGGTGCATTTGCATCCTTTTTCACAATCCAATATGCAGTGGGAAACCTATGTTGCTTCATGTGTCTAGGAACTTACTTTGATTGGTTTTTCTTAAACACATGATGCATGGCATGAAATGGTTTCTTCTTGTATTTTGGAGGTGCAACATTCCAATCATCCTCTGAAGGATAAAGTCTTCATTTACCTTTCAAGAAGTCTTTGCTTTTGGTTGACTGGAATGATGACTTAGTCTGTTGTTTCACTGCACTTTGGGTTTTGACTTCACCGGTACATGATGAGTGGTTGAAACTACGGTTCGTCCCTTTTCGAACTTTGGTCCATTACAGTCCTAGATTCGAAATTTTGTTGTCCATTGTTTCTATTCTCATCTTGACTGTTGTAACCAAGACCAGATCTGGATCCAAACCTTTCTTAGGGTTTGTAAGCTGGTGCATTTAAAGGTGCAGTGGTTGTCTTAACTGGTAGGGAGATTTTCTCAACCGGTCCGTCAACACCAAAGGTATGACAATCTACTGCTTGTTGATCATTTGAGTAAGTCTCCTTACTAGTTAGTTCAGCTTTTACTTTATCTAGTTCTTTCTTTAGTCTTTTATTTTACTTTTATAGATTCTCGCATTCATGTTCCAGAATTTCATGATTCGTCTCAATTTGTTCAAATTTACTCATGAGATTTTGGATTAGGTTTGCAGAATCTAAGGGGAGAATAGAAGATTGTGCGGTGTCAGATATGGATGCACTTGATGATGAGTATGAACTAGATGTTACCTCAGTTTCATTTGACTCTTTAGCCATAAGACATAGATAGGCTTTTTCATTGTCTGAGCTGTCATCCTCATCATCATCAGAATCATCTTCAGATGATTCTTCATTCTTTTCACTGCTAGATTCAGCTTTGAGTGCCTTCTTGCTTTTTCTCTTTTCAGTTGTCTTGTACTTCTTCTTATCCTCAACTTTGTCTTTTTCTTCAGGGCAATCAGCCTTGAAGTGGCCTTTCTTATTATAGTTGAAGCATCTGTATTCATCATCCTTTTTCTTCATATCTTTGCTTGTGTTTGACTTCTTGTTTGATGATGATCCTCCTTTGAATATCTTCTTCTTGCTAAACCTGTCAAAGCGTTTTACTAATAAAGCTACCTGTTCTTTCACCTCTTGTGCCTCTTTGCTGTTTGCATCAGCTGTTTGACTCTGCTGGGGTGCAACCAATGCATTGGCCTTATGTGCCTCTGCTGGTGCACTGTCTTTGCCGCTCAACTCAAATTCATGAGCCTTTAGTTGAGACATCAGGGTCAGAGTATCAGTGTTTGTAAGATTTGTTGTCCCTCTGATTACTGATGTGATGATCTTTCATATTTCAGGTAATCCTCTCAAGATTTTCAAGCACACTTCTTTCTGAGGCTATGTGTGTCGAAGTTGTTGTAGTTCACTGATGATGCTTGAGAATCTGTTGTCCATTTGATCGATGGATTCACCAGCCTTCATTTTGAAGTTCTCAAATTTCTATTTTGCAACATATAATTTGTTTTCTTTAACTGCTTCAAATCCTTCATTTATCAGTGCCAGCTTGTCCCACATCTCCTTTGCTATTTTGCAATCTTTGATTCTCATGAACATGTTGCTATCTAGGGTCTTCAAGATCATATCTTTTGCAACAAAGTCTAGATTTTCTCTTCTCCTATCATCCTTGGTCCAATCTTTCTTGGGTTTGTCCACCTCCTTTCCTTGATCTACTCCTGTGGCTATCACAGTCATGATCATGATTGGGCCATCTTTAATTACATCCAACATCTCCTCATGAGTTGCTACAAGATGATACAACATTCTTATTTTATATTCATCAAAATTATTAACATTGAAAATAAGTACTTTTGTCATAATGTTTGAGGAATCCATAAGTACAAATAAGAGGTATATATAGAAAGCGCAAATTTAAAAACTAATTTGAAAATATGTGATCTCTTTGTTACCAGAAATTAGATCTGAACAAGTTCTGATACTAGGAACACCGCTCTGCTACCAATTGTTGGTCCCAGAGAAGGGTAAAACTATAGTTAGAAGAGGGTAAATGACTATAGTGGAGTTTCAAAAACATTTCTTGTATTTAAAAGCTTTTGGGCGCGGATAAGTCCTTCTTAATATGTTATTTCAAAGTAGTTTATGCAATCACGGATATAAGATATAATATAAGCAATTAAATAGATGCGATGACGGTAAATTCTTGAAAGTAAATTGACACAAGGCTTATAGTGGTTCGAGGGTGGTGTAATCCACTTAATCGGCTCTTCTCTTGTGATGATTGGAGGATTTCACTATTGTTTTCATAGATACAATAAATACGATTGTCCTTGACTTCACAAGCTTCACAATCTTCAAGACTATCACTCCTGATCGCAGCAGACTTGATGACTCGATCTCTTTTTACGCTCCTTAGGAACAAATCTTTCAATGACTATCACAAACACAACTCCTTCTCGGATGGCTCGATTCGATTTAGTGATTGAAGTGAATTGGATTCACCAAACTTGTTGATCAATCTCAATGCTTGATGTTGATCTTGTAGCTCTCAGATTTTAGTTGATCACTAGATATTTCTTTTTAAGCATAGATAGAAGACTTTTCACTTTGACAGAGTTTCTGCTTGTAAGTTCTCAGATTTGATCGTTCTCTTGTGTATTTTTCTTGTCTATCATTGCCTTTTATTTATAGCCTTGATAATCCTTGATTTGAATTTCCGTCCGTTGGCTATATTAATGAGGGGAATAATCCTTGATTTTATTCTTGATTCCCCCTAATTATATTCTCCTTGAATTCAGGGATCGGATTTTTCTTCAAACGTTTATCAGAAAATCCGTCCTTGCTTGATCCTCCATTGATTGTGCATTTAGTGCTTGATCTTCTGTATCTTCTTCATATTTCAAAATCTGATTAAGTGAGGTTTACTTAGCCGTTCTCTGAACGATCAAGTGACCCATCTGACTTTGCCGCTTAGATCTTCCTTCACGGCTTTGTCATTACTCAGCCGATAGTCAATTTACTTTGCCGATTCTCTATTTCCTTAATTCTTTTCAGTTCAGGAGATGAATCCATGTACTTCACTGATCCTTGACTTGTGTGAGATCAGTGTACACCATATTTAAACCTTAAGTTTGATCACTTGAAACATAACTTAGACTTATCCAAGGTCATCACAGACTTCTTTGGTTATAATTCAGACCATAATGTCTTCATGCTTCTCTACTGGTACTTGGCTGGCTTTACTCTGCCAAAAATCTGTTTCACTTTGCCGTCCTACCAACTAGTTCAATACTTGTCGACTCAACTTATACGACATGTCGGACTCTAAGTAAATACTTATCTGAGAGAATTCTAACTTATTTCGGGCTTGCTATAACAAAATAGTATGGCCATCATCAAAACATAATAAAATGTTCCTAACGATAAACACTCCTGCTTGAAAGTGATTGTGAATCTACTTGTGGTTCAAATCCCAAAATTTACGGCGTTGAAGAACCTTTGGATGCCATCCTTAATCAAGCGAGGAAAATAAAATCTGGTTATGAGATTGTGAAGTCCGAAAAGATGCACTTCAAGCGTGAAATTCAAAGATTAAAAACTGAATTAAGAATTCTCAAAGGTAAGGAAAAATATTATGAAACAGGACTCAACATAAGTCATTGTACATTCGATAGTTTCTTGAATCTGCTTTGCACAATCTAGTTCCACAACCGCATTCAAATCTAGAAAGCCTTATGGTGATAGAACATGCCTTGGATTTGAAACTCAACAATCTAGTGAGGTGGATCCTCTAAAGGTTTGTTGAACCTAGTACCAAAATTGGTCCTAAGTTTGTACTGCATAAGATCCAACTCCCAAAAGGTTGTTCGGGGTAGTAAAGCCTATGAGAATGCTTCAAAGAAGAAAAATAAAAAGTCAAAAGGTCAATAGTACTGAACAAAAGTGTAAATCCAAGGGTAGGATTCTTTGGACCTTCTTGACTCTAATAACAGAGACTGCTTTGCTAAGTCCACTTGGACCAAAAAGGGCAAGAACCAGAGACATTACAAAGATAAGAGTCCTAATCCTAAAAATGTTAATCATTCAAGGGATACTTATCTCGGGGGAAAGGTAGATTGTTCCCTACTGATGAAGATTGGAATGCTCCTGCCCCTACTGCTAGAAACAATAAACATAACCATAATGCTAGGTGAAACCTCAGCAATGGAATCAACAGAGGACTTATTTAAGACCTCAGCAGGACCTCAGCTGACTTCATATCCAGGGACGTTCCTAACAGACAGCAACCTCATGGTTATCCTAGTACTTCTAACAATAGAAATCACTTCAAACAGCACTATGTACCAAAAGGCCAGAAACCATATTTGAATCCTACACAGCCAAATGTAAGATTTTATGGAAATGAGGGATATATATATGAACACAAATGTAATGCTTTTCAAAGAAGACCTTATGCAAATTGCCATGGGTCATGCTTACCGCTGACCACTATGGACCCCAATAGTTTTGGGTACCTAAAACACATTAACTTTGTTTTGTAGGGTCTCTGGTACTTTGACAGTGGATGTTCCAGGCATATAACAAAGAATTAGCACTGTTTAACAAATTATGTAGCAAAGGATGGTCCAAGAGTCAACTTTGGCAACAAGAACACACCAGGATATACAAGAGGATATGGAACACTGGTGAAGAATGGTTTAACTATTAGAAATGTTGTATATGTGGAAGGATTGGACTACAACCTACTGAGCAATGGACAATTCTGTGACATGGGTTACAAGGTCACTTTTGACAAAGGCTATTGTATTGTCATTAGTGAGAGAGGTGAACAAGTTGTATTGGTGGAAGAAGACAACAAAACATGTATGTTGTGGATTGGTCTACAATTTGTTCGAGAGACATGCACGATAGTGCATACCAAGTCATAAGCGATATCAATCGGTTGGTGAAGAAGAAGTTGGTGATTGGTTTACCTGAGATCACATTCAAAAATGTTGCTATATGTGATGCATGTCAGCAAGGTAAATAAACAAAGTCAAGCTTCAAGTCAAAGACTAAACAATCAACAAAATGAGTTTTGGAGTTGATGCATATGGATCTATATGGACCAGTAATACCAACAAGTGTAACAGGAAAAAAGTCCACTCTGGTAGTTGTGGATGATTATTCAAGATACACTTAGGTAATATTTATGAACAAGAAAAGTGAAACACTTCAAAAGATGCCTAAACATTTGAAGAGATTGCAAAATGAGAAAAGTTCGACAGTAGTGAAGATCAGATCAGACAAGGGTACTGAGTTTCTCAATAAAGTAATAAGAGAATATTGTGAACAGAATGGTGTGCTGCATCAATTAGCAAATTTCTTTGGAACACCTCAACAAAATTGGGTTCTTTGAAAGAAAAGCAGGACTTTATAAGAAGCAGGAAGGACTAGGATTTGTGAAGCATTACTACCGGAAAGATATTGGGCAGAAGTAATCAATACATCATGTTATACACAAAATAGGACCTCAGTAAACAAAAACCTGCTGAAGACACCATATGAGATATGGAATGGAAGAAAACCAAATATATCCTATTTCCATCCATTCGGAAGCAAATGTTTTATTCTAAATCATAAGGAACAACTGAAGACTTTCCAACCAAAATCAAACAAAGGAATCTTCTTGGGATATTCTTGATCGACCAAGGCATTGAGTCTTGAAGAAGAGGACACTAAAACATGATGAATCAATACATGTTTTTATGAACCTAAGTTCACTTGGAAGGGAAGATGAAGTTTCAAAACACACTAAGAATCTCAAGTCAACGATCTAGAATATGTTGATGTTTTGGAAATGAGAAATGACTTAAAAGTTTACGAATCTACCTATTTGAAGAACCCGCCGGTAACACTCTTGATGCAACAACGGTCTGCAGTTCAAGGATCTGCTTGATCCCTCTTGAAGCAAACAGACCATATTGAAGATGAGGCTCATGTAAATCAGACAAATCAAGATTTACAATGGTTTAAGGATCACCCTACTGAGCAAGTAATTGGGAACATACATCAAGGTGTAAGGACTAGAAGACAATTGGAAGCAATGTTTACTTGTTTTCTATCTCAAATGGAGCCTAAAGTTGTTGAAGAAGCAATATCTGATCTAGATTGGATATTTTCTATGCAAGAAGAATTAAATGAGTTTGAAAGAAACCAAGTTTGGACACCAGTGGAAAGGCCTAGTCACGCAAACATAATTGGAACAAAATGGGTATACAGAAATAAATTGGATGAATATGGTACCATTGTTAGGAACAAGGCCAAACTAGTGGCAAAAGGCTATTCTCAAGTAGAAGTAATAGATTTTGATGAGACATATGCCCTAGTTGCAAGAATGGAAGCTATAAGATTATTTTCGGCATATGCTGCATACAAAAACTTCAAAGTATACCAGATGGATGTCAAAAGTGCATTCTTGAATGGCATTCTGGAAGAAGAGGTTTATGTTCAACATCCTTCTGGTTTTGAAGTTAAAGATCAAGAAGATAAACTGTATAGAACAAGGAACTTTATGGTTTGAAACAAGCACCAAGAGCATGGTATGAAACCCTACCTCAATACTTGGTGGAAAATGGTTTTACCAAATGTACCATTGATAAGATTCTTTTTAGAATCAATGAAGGGGACAACACCTTACTGGTAAAAATTTATGTAGATAACATAATTTTTGGCTCTGAAAATGAATTGCTATGTGAAAAGTTTGCTAATCTCATGAAAAGCAAGTTCCAAATGAGTATGATGGGAGAAATGAATTACTTTTTGGGATTAAAGTCAAACAAATGAAAGATGGAATCTTCATTCATCAACCTAAATATACTATGAAATTTGCTAAAGAAGTTTGTTATGGAAAATAGCACCAATGTATCAACTTCTATGAGTACAAGCATCAATTGGATGAAGTTAAAGAAGGAAAATATGTTGATCAGACTTTATACAGAAAGATGATAGGCGATCTCTTTGTGCCCTTCTTGCGTGAGACTGATATATCCTTTGCTGTAGGTGTTTGTGTAGGATTTCAATCCAAACCTTAGGAAAGTCACTTTGCTGCAGTAAAATGGATTATCAAGTATCTAAAAGAGACTTTGGGAGTAGGAATATGGTATTCAAAAGATGGAAGCATCAAAGTTATATCCTACTCAGATTACGATTATCTGGATGCAAGATTGATTGAAAAAGCACTACAGGAACTTGTCAGTTTATGGGAAATAGACTTGTTTCCTAGTTTAGAAAGAAACATAATTCAATATCCAGTTCCACTGCTAAAACTGAGTACATTGCTGCTGGAAGCTTCTATCCACAAATACTATGGTTGAGACAGCAATTAAGGTATTATAGGATTGAGGAAAATGAAATTCCCATAATATGTGACAACACAAGTGCAATTGCAATCACAAAAAATCATGTTTTGCACTCAAGAACCAAGCACATTGATGTAAGACATCACTTTATAAGGGATCATATGGAAAAGAAAGATGTGGCGGTTCTTTACATCCCTACTGAAGATCAACTTGCTGACATCTTCACAAAACCATTGGACAGTGAAATATTTGCTAAGTTAAGAACTAAACTCGGCATCATAAAAGTTGACTGATATACTAATTGGTCCGTATAGTACTGTAATTCACCAAGGGGATTAGTCTTTCCCCTGCTGGCTGCGCTCACTTGGCAGATTAGACATTGGTATCAATAATTCCATGTACCTAAATAGTTTGGACAATTGAGCAAATGAAGTTGCCAAAGGGATTGGTCTTTGTCCTGTTGGGTGAGCTCACTTGACAGATCAGTCCTTGGTATTAAACTTCATCTTGTATTGTCAGTTGGACAAAACTAGACTGTATGATGTTTAGCAGAGTATTCATGTCAGCAGGCAGCTGAGCCATCTTATGATCAACAGAGTAAATTCGAAGTAACCCTGCTGAAGCTCAACTCTACTGAAAACCAAGTCTGCTGAGTTATACGTTATGAAGACAATGAAACTTTAATGAAAGTCAACAGTAAATGGATATTATTCTTATCCATTATAATTGTGGTTACAATATCCAACGGTTACTACTCTTAATAGGACAAGTTAGTGGGACATGTGGCAACATCACATTTATTCCACGATTAATCATGGTTAAATGCTACAAGATACATGCCGCAGTACTTGCCTGACAGTTATCACCCACTTTCTTTTCTTATTTATACAGACATATACACATAAGACATATACAAACCTCAAATCGATTTTCCCTGCAAACATACAAGTGTGAACACAGATTTGCAAAGTTTTCTTCTTCATCTTTTTCAAATTTCTACAATGGCGGACAAAAGAGATGTTCATATTGGTACAAGCCAAAGTGTTAGAGGCTTTGTTATTGATGCTAACAAGTCTGAGTTAGCTATCAACATTGGAAAAGAATCAGAAGATGTTCAGGTCTAGAAGCTGTTATAAATCTGAGACTGGAAAGCATCTCATATACAAATGTTGTTAATTTCTGGAAGAATATGGTGATAAGAGATGATAGAGAGGCAATCACTACAGCTGTTAATGCCTTGGAGATTGAAATCACTTCAGACCTACTGAGGGAAGTGTTCAGATTTGGACCTGGAAATGATGCTCCTACAAATCCTAAATTAATAGAGTTATCAAGACTAGAGTTTGTTGAAGCAATAAAGATAAACAAGTCTGCACCAACAGTCTTGAGTATCAATGTCAAGAATATTAGCTTGGAATATAACCGGCTGAGCAAGATTATTGCCAAGAACATTCTGGGATTCAGTGGAAGTCTTGATACACTTTCTAGATCAAAGATAGACTTGCTGATTATCATCTACGGGAGCTTGAAGTTTGATTGGGCGGATTCTTTGTTCGATTAATGAAGAAAGTGGTGACGAAGATAGAGATGGAACAATGAAGTCCAAGACAAAAATTCTGGTTTGATGATTCAGGCCCTGCTGAATCACTTGCAGATTGCGGATGTTTCACCTGCAAAAATCAACAAGTCAAGATACAAGCCAGAAATCAATTATCCTATCCCTGGCTTGGATGATGATGAAGAAAGAGATGATGAAAGGACTGAGAGTGATAATGATAATGATGATGATGATGGTGATGATAATGATGGTGGGCAGAATAGAGGACCAAGGCAAAAAATGATGTGCAACTTTCTTTGCACCTATGAAGCTTTGTATATAAAAGGAAAGGCTGCTTCTTGATACAAGGAAGTTAAGCTGAGGTGCTAAAGCCCAAAAGACAAGGCAGACACCACGGTAGACATTCTTGAGTCTCACTGAGGTTCAAGAAATTGAAATTGAGGTGATGAGCCTTCCGGAGTTGTCAAGAAAAGCTATTTGGTGAGATCTTAAAAGAAGCAGATGAAAGAAGATAGAAGAAAGATGAAAGATGCTAGCAAAGCGCACTAGAAAAGAACTTTTGAAGAAGAACAACTTTGCAAAAGAAGAAAGCTGGTTGTGAAAAAGAAAGGCCATGGAAAGGGCAAAGAAGCGAGGGTTACGGAGGCCCAAAAGAAAGGCTGAAATAGAAGAAGATGTTCTTTGAAACAACACAAGTTGGTGAGCCTCTTGAGGCGGTGATGTTGTTATAGAGCAACAAAGCGAAGAACCACATCACACTGGTGAACATGATCCTCCTGTGGAAGTTATTGTACCTGTTCAAGACCCTTCTATGCATGCTACAACTCAAGGGGGAGAACAATCTGTTGCAGACCCTGCTGGTGAGCATATAAGTTAGGAGGAACCTAGTAATGAACAGTTTAAGGTAGTAGGTGCTAATTTACAACCTGAAGAACCTACTAACCAGTTTGTATCTGCTTATGATACATTAAGTTTACTTGTTGAGAAATTTGGAGGACAACAAGTTGAAGAACCTACTAACCAGTTTGTATCTGCTTATGATACATTAAGTTTACTTGTTGAGAAATTTGGAGGACAACAAGTTGAAGAACCTATTACAAGAAGTCCTACTATGCCCTATGAGATGAGGAAAAAAATCAAAGAAAGAGAGTGGATCCCGATTTCAAAAGAGTCCAAAGATACTTTGAATGGAAGTTTGGTTTCTACAATGACGAAACCAATGCAGAACTATGACTGGTTTTGAGGAATGGATTTTGAAAGTTTAGAAGTGGAAACCTTCTTGGGATTGATAGATACATCGGAATTGGAGGCAATGATTATGGCAATCATTGAATGGCAAGCAAAGAAAGAATATTATGTTTAAAGATCCCAAATTTACACCTAATAGTGATGATTCATCTTCATCGATTACGATGATGATCATCCTATGTTTCGGAGATAGTCCAGTGGTCTGCAATGCAAAGACCTCTGAATATGCTAGACAAGGATCTACTGACAAGACAGCTGATCAATCTGCTGATGGTGGCAAGTCTGCTGAGGGTCAACAGACTGATGAGTTGGATCAAGAACTGTTTGTTGCTGTTACAGAAGATTTGGAAGAACAATTAACAGCGGCAACACTTCTTGAAGATTCTATGTTGAAGGCCAATCTTCGATGCTCGATGGTTGAACTTCAAGGATTTCTATCGGAAGAATCGAAACTTCATCAAGAGAGTATTGACAGTCGATGAAGTTTTGGCACAAGCCTCTGAAACTCTTAGAGATTACAGAGGAGGGAGTGTTCTAGAGGAAAATATGGCTGTATTTCCTCATGGTACAACCGGAGATATGGTGGTTGATTGCGTGTAAGTCACTAATGTCGATATTACTAGAAAGAATAGTAAGTACATCGTAGTATAGTAAATGCGAGTCAAGGTCGATCCCACAGAGACAATGCAACTATAAGTATAAACAATTCTAACCTAATTAAGAAGCAACATAGAGGTGGTCATTGACAAACAATAACAAATAAGAAAACAAACAAGGTATTCATCTCCTCTCCTCACCGATCTACTAAATTGGATTAGTTAATCTTTATGTTTACTTCCCCACATAATTTCCTTAGATTAATCACGAGCTTTCGTTTTAATTATCATTATCAGCTATAGGTGCAATTCCTACTCCTATCTACTCTGACAATGGCAGTAGACAATCTATACACAAGCTACCCTCCTTAATTGGTCCGAAATAGCCTATATGCATAAGGAACTAGAACTGCCAATATTAAGCGCTAACTCATACCGCTAACCCGTCTAGACATCTGTCGACATTGACCAGCACATTTCTAGGGTCCATTCTAGACTGTGTCCTAATTAACACTTCACTAACAGTCCTTCATGTTAATTATGCTTACAATAAGCAGTTGGCCAAATCTAACCTACTATAAATTAAACTTTGTTGATCAACGTAGTTTGTAGTGAATCGGTTTAGGTTTTCTAAATATTGCCTCGGTAAACCGGTATAGACCGCCAGGTTACCGAGGTAATCTTTTCCTAATTTACGGATCTACATTGCTCAATATGATTAAAATAAGTAAATTATGGGGTCTTTAAGCGTCTGCAGATTAACTAAAACACATAAATACGAACATATCTACCATATTGAAGACAATAAGCGAGCGTTCAAAGCTTCATACCTTCAACAATGAAAATCTAACTCGATTTACTCAAGCTAGAGATGATGGAAGAAGGAGGAAGCAGAAAACAACTCTCCAAAGCAAAAGAAAACTTTATTTCATCAAATTTGTATAATAAAAGTGAATATATTTGAGTGCTTATACAATAATTAGTTAATGCGGCCTTATATTGACACAATGACCGACTTAAGACTCTAAAACCCTAACCGACCTAGATAATGCTTGCGAATCAGATTGGTGTCGAACAAGTCGCCGTTTACGGGCCTAGCCTTTAGGTTACGGGCCTACTTTTCTCCTTTTTCTTCAGCCGGCTTCTTCTTGGACTTCAATTACTCAGCCCAATGCACTTCTTTCTATCGAGATCCATTCTCCAATGCCCTAGATTTGGTACATCCTATAAAACACGCAAAATGAGACAAAATAGTACCAAATCTTGAGGAAAATAGCATAGATCACAGAATTACGATCCACGAAACACACACATAGCATTTAACATATATTCCATATAATAACGATCCTATTTATTCTTTCTTGATCGAATTGAGTGAATATATAATTATTGGTAACATTTAGGCGTTATCAACTACCCCTCACCTAGCTTTTGATCGTCGAGTAAAAAGGCGAAAATAAAACAACATCCACGATCATTATATAAGTCAATTAAAAACAAATATGCCTCACAAAGTCAAGATTAAGATCATGCCTCTCATATCCATCGATGCTTAGCATTAAACAATATTCATGTCATGAGGCAGCGTGTGTGTGCAATAACTTCCACAACCGCTTTAGTAATGCAAACAATCTCACATTACATCAACCCGTAGTCAAACTAACGAGTCTCGAACATGTTATTCATTAATTAATTGAGTGGCAAGGCGGATCGAGAACCGAGCATATATTACTTTTAGGCTCGCGTTTATCGGTCTATGCAAAAGTCGTGCGTCTTACGCTCCATCAACTAAGATATTGCCAAAAAGATTATAAATGTATATATTTCAATGCACTTCTCTTTCGTGGAGGGTAAACTTTCATTGATTTATCTATCCTCACGGCCCCACTCATGATAACCTACCGAATCCGAAACTCCTTTGCCCTTCCAAGCGTCGGTGGAACATGATTCGTGATGAAGCCGAGGTCAACTCTAGTCAAAGCAATATGCTATCGACTACACACCAAGAGAAGTGAGTTATACGTGCTTAAAATGGTGGCTCATAATAGAATATGCGCTTAATACGCCACTACTTCAGAAGTGGGCATTTACTCTAACTCGTACAAAGTAAAACAAACATGAAGTCAATTAACTCGAAAAGATCAAAGATATCATAATTTTTTCAAAATTCTGTCAAAACGAGTCAAAATTTAAGTGGTGAATCGTTCATAAAAAAGAATCAAGATAATCACGCAATCCATGGAATATAATGCTAAGAAGCTAAGTGACGTCCCTTACCCCCCACTTAATCGAAACATTGTCCCTAATGTGTAAGATGGAAAATAAAAATGAAAATGAACTTAGCTTCGGTTAAGCATGGAAACAAAGAAGAATCGGATCGTCGTATAAATCATCAGGCTCATGTAAGTTGTCCCTGAAGAATTTGCGGTAAATAACTCAAGCAAACCAAGAAGAATAGTGGTAACAAGAAACTATATAATCAAATAGCGGCAGTAAAAGAGAAAATAAATAACTCCAAAACAATTTAAGCCGACATAATCATTACATTCTAAAATTATGCTACATCAACTAGATAGAAAATAAAAACAAAAACAAGAAAATAGAAAATAACAATAAAAAAGAAAGAAAATCTAATCCTCGTCGAATAGTCCTCCGAGTCAACTCTATGCTCAAAACCGGAGGTGGACTAGAACCGGAGGCGGCGCAGATGGAAGAGGATGCTCTATGGCGAGGCCGTCTTGGGTGGCGGGGTAATGGGAGGAACTCTAGAAAGTCAATAATCCGATCCATCTTGCGATGTAGACTCGCAATCTCTCCCAAGTGCTCCTCAATCAAGGCTCTCGAGTCGCGGTGCTCCATGCACGGAGTACACTCCATTCCAACCCGTCTTTGTACTCTCAAAACTCACCGTGGGCGAGTTTGGGCTCGGGTCTTCCCGATCATCAGCGGCGAGCATCTTCACATCATCCTCCAAAGCAAACATATCAATCATCGGCCCGTATGGTAACGATTCCGCCTTCGAAGCGGTGGCAAGCTCATGTATGGCTATGCATCGAAGACCGATGTTGATTGGAGATCCTGCTTTCTAGATAAAACATTAATTCCGCCCTCTTGGTGGTGACAGAGACCGTGTGCTTAGTCGGTAGCAGACGGGCACAAACAAATCTGTTAACGATATTCCGGTCCCAGGATAACTCTTTTTCTAGGAAGATAATGGAGGCTCCAGCAGTATTGCACTTCAATTGCACCCCAAAGCTATCAGCAATCATATCTATCCTCTCTCGAGATCATCAATGTTGCTAGAGGATGTGTACTCATCCGGGCCCACCGGTGGATGTCTAACCCCAAAATGAGCGTTGATCCTCTAGATAGATAAGTCAACCTTGATACCGCGAACCAAAGCATAATTGGCTCCGGGGTTATGCGAAACATATGCATAGAATTCTCTTACCACCGTTGCATTAAACCGGACCAGTGCCTCAACCATGTTCAATATATCTTGTGCTTGTAGGGCTCCGGGCAAGATCGAAGCCGTCGTCCAAGTCTACCCCTCGTTCTTGAGCTCTTCGGTCTTGCGTTCCAATGGCCTCGGAAACGACTCATAGATAGCTAAAGAATGGGCTGCTCAACACCATCTATCAAAGGGTTGGCATCTCCGTGAGGTGTCGATAACCACTGGGATGAACAGCCTGACCCCTTTCACGCTTAGGACCCATCATGGATGATAATACAACCTGATATCTGGTGATTGCGAAAAATAACCCTCGGTAAACCGGAGGTAGGGTACGTTTACCGGCTTTGTAATTTTCGATTTTTCTTGGGTGTGCTTCGGGTAGAGGCGAAAAAGAAGCTGCAGACACTTCACTATTGCGTAAGAAGAAGACAAATCAACAACAGGGGTGTTGGATGTGGTGTTTAGGGCTTGGAAAAATGGAAGGAAATGGTTTGGTTATGGTAGTGATTTAGGGATGATAATGATAGTGATGGTGGCGAAATAGATGAAGAATGAAGAAATGGAAGAATTAGATGAATTGAGGGATGATAGTAGATGGAATGATAAGAATGGTGGTGAAGGGTGGTTTAAATAGGAAGAATGGAGTGAATGTGGATGGTTTTAGTGGGATAGTGGGTAGAGAAGTTATTAGGGTGAGGGATTGAGGAGGTGATTGATGGGATTGAGGTGGAGTTATGGTGGAGTGTGGGAAAGGATGAAAATTTTGAAAAGAGGGAAAAGGGTGGCATATCTGTGCAGTGACCTTATCTGGTACAACATGTTTCCTCCACATGTCTCTAAAAATTCAGCTTTACAACCTGATGTTCAGAAATCTAAAAAACCAACCTCAACCGGAGGTTACCCTCGAATACTGAGGGTTCTTTTTCCCAATTCTTTGTCCGCCTTCACTACACACTTTCTCAACCTCTCTGCTCAATTACGATCTCAATTTGACTTGGACCGTCACTCTTCCAATTGTTATTTTAGACTCAAAACCTAACATACTTCACTAGAATCGCAACGAGTAAAAAAACATTTCCACAACCATTCGGTTTCCGACTAAAGGTGTGGTAGGATGAAAAAATCTCGTCCTTTCATCGGCTACTTTTATTCATTCTTAATCTACCTAAGGGTTTAAAGAATTAGTTCTAAGTTTATAGTCATAAGCTCGACTTTCTTGAGATCTGCTGATCATTCAAGGGTTGGAGCTCTAACTCGCCAAACTTTAGCTCCGAGAGGCTAGTACCTTTTAGAACCTTTTTGAGGCTCACTTCCTCGCATACCTCTCTCTTTAGCTTGTGTGCTAGAGTGCGCCTCTGCCGTCGAGATTTAGGCTTTGAACCCCAAGGACTCTATGTTTTCCACTTTTAGCTCAACTCGTTCAGTTCTGCGCAACACGGAAGGACTGGCTTCAAAGTGAGCATCTTGTCGTTAATCCTTTTCTTCTCTTTCTCTCTCATTAGTCTCTTAAATTCTTGCTCAACGGTTTCTACTACAACTTCTATTCTTATGCCCCTCGATCTCCATAATTTCCACCTTTCTGAAGCATCGTCATCTTGCAAATTTACAGTCGGTTATCTGGGGTTCTAATATCTTAAAAGATGAGGCGTCATTATTCAACCTTAGAGTAATCTCCCCATTATCAAAATCCATAACCACC